>BQNB010034282.1:0-43453 GCA_026074375.1 Tanacetum coccineum
AACGCACCATTTGGTGCTAAGTTTTACAAACCAACCGCACCCTATGCGGTGAAAACACAACCAACGCACCCTTGTAGGGCGGCTGTCCCACCAAACGCACCCTCGTGGTGCAACCTATAAACCCAACGTACCCTTTTTGTGGTGCAAAACCCCACCCGAACACACCCCTTTCTTGTGAAATAATAAACCAAACGCACCCTTGGTGGTGCCCTTAAACCCGACGCACCCTCGTGGTGCTGTTATATAAACCAAACTCAGCCTAGCTGCTTGAACCGCCGACATAAATACCCTTTTGTGGTGTTTAAGAAAAACCACACGCAGCCTAATCTATGAAAAACAAAACCAACGCGCCCTACGTCGGGGCTGACCCGAACCCGACGCGCCTTTGTGGCGGTTGACCAGCGAAACAAACACCCTTGTGGTGTTTCTTGATAACCAAAACGCACCCTCGTGGTGCGGTCAACAGTAAACCGAACGCACCCTTGGTGCCTTTAAAATAAAACCGAACGCACCCTCGCCGTGTAAATATCAAACCCGCGCACCCTTGGTGGGTCGTGGTGGAGGCAGCGGCGGCTGGGTGGTGGTGGAGCAGGCGCGTGGAGGCGCGTGAGTTGGTGGATCGGGTAGATCGTGGAATGAGAAGAAATTTTGGTTTCGGCCAGAAAACTCGCCGGAAAAGTTTTCCGGCGGCGGCGTGGTGGCGGTGGCCGGAATCCGGCGGTGGCTGCCGGAGGTTGAGGGGGAGGGGGAGAGAGATGTATTTATGTGTGTATGTTTATTTGTATTAAAATGAAAAGTGTATAAAACTTTTTATATATATTAAAAGTTTTAAAGTAAAGTGGCAAGAGCCTAATAGTTGAGGGGTCCTTGTGTAAGTTTTTATTATAGTTTTGATAATTATCGGTTCGGGACTCGTTTGGACGACTTAACGAATGATTCAACGCGCGAAAATTGAGCCGTTGTTTTTCAAATTATTTTTCTGATAAAAATGAGTATTCACTTGATAATATTTCATAAATATTTTATAACATTTAATAAAATATCTGTTATTTATTTTGTGAACCGGTTACACCTTGTCTGAAATAGAAAAAAAATGGATTTCAACTCGAATATTGCATTTTCAACAAACGCTTTTAATTAAATTGCTAAGTATTTTATTAAATATTTTTATTTAATAAAACGTGATAATTAAATATAATTTAATTATTTTTGTGTTTCTAAAATCTTGTGAGGGCATTTCAGTCACCTTCTGATTGTTTTCGGGTCTCGGTCAAAACTAAAAAGTTGTCAGGAATGTCGTTTTACATCAAATTGCTTTAGAGTCCGAATAATGAAAACGTGATTTAGCTGCTCGTTTTTGATAAATCAACCTAGGAATAACATATATCTCCTTTAAATATGTTCCGAAAAATTACCGGTTACGCGGTAATCGTTTTTATGTGGCCGAAAAAGGTCAAAAGTCAAAAGGTCAAGTCAAACCCAAAAGTCAAAGGTAAAATAGTCATTTAAAGGTCTGAAAATTACCGGTTGTTACATAAACCAAAGACAATGCAAGAAGCAGTTGAAATCGCAACCGAGCTAACGGATAAGAAAATCCGCACTTTTGCTGATCGTCAGACAGAGAATAATAGAAAGCAAGATAATAACCAACAACAACAACCACAAAACAAGAAGTAGAACACCGACAAGGCTTATGCTGCAGGGACTGGTGAGAAGAAGCCAAACGGGGGATCTAAACCCCTATGCCCTAAGTGCAATTATCACCACGATGGTCCGTGTGCTCCCAAATGCCACAACTGCAATCGAGTTGGCCATTTGGCCCGTGATTGCAGGAGTCCTGCTAATGCCAATGCTGCTAATAACCAACACTGGGACAGGTCAGAAGCCTACTTGCTATGAATGTGGTGCCCAAGGACATTTTAAGAGGGAATGTCCAAAACTAAAGAACAACAACAATCGAGGCAACTCAGCTGGAAATGTCAATGCTCCAGCGAAAGTGTATGCGGTAGGCCATCCAGGGACAAACCCAGACTCCAACGTCGTGACGGGTACGTTCCTTCTAAACAACAGCTATGCTTCTATCTTATTCGATACTGGTGCCGATAGGAGTTTTGTGTCTACTGCATTTAGCCCCCAAATTGATATCACACCAACTGCATTAGATTACTATTATGACGTTAAACTAGCCGACGGGAGAATAATTGGGTTGAACACTATCCTTAGGGGTTGTACATTAAACATCCTGAACCACCCATCCAACATAAACTTAATGCCCATAGAACTTGGTAGTTTTGACGCTATAATAGGTATGGATTGGTTGGTAAAGTACCAAGTAATCATTGTGTGTGCCGAGAAGATCGTTCGTATCCCCTGGGGAGATGAAACTCTAATCGTTTACGGTGATGGAAGCAACCGGGGAAACGAGGCTCATCTGCACATTATCTCGTATACCAAAACACAAGAATACATGCTAAAAGGATGTCCAGTCTTTTTGGCAAACCTTACTACAAAGGAGACAGAAGACAAGTCGGATAAGAAGTGACTTGAGGACGTACCGATAGTTTGAGATTTTCCTGATTTATTCCCTGAGGACTTGTCGGGTCTTCCTCCGACTCGACAAGTGGAATTTCAAATCGATCTAATACCTGGTGTTGCACCTGTAGCATGGGCACCTTATCGATTGGCGCCTTCTGAAATGAAAGAATTGTCGGAGCAACTGAAAGAACTATCCGACAAGGGCTTTATAAGACCCAGTTTCTCACCTTGGGGAGCTCCGGTCTTGTTTGTCAAAAATAAGGATGGATCATTTCAAACGTGTATCGACTATCGGGAACAAAACAAGCTGACAGTGAAGAATCGTTACCCACTCCTAAGGGTCGACGATTTGTTTGATCAACTACAAGGATCCAGTGTTTATTCTAAGATATACCTGCGATCAGGTTATCACCAGCTTCGAGTACGGGAAGAGGATATTCCAAAAACGGCCTTCCGAACTTGGTATGGTCATTACAAGTTCCAAGTTATGCCATTTGGCTTGACGAACGCACCAACGGTATTTATGGACCTCATGAACCGCGTGTGCAAGCCATTTTTAGATAAATTTGTGATTTTCTTTATTTACGATATTCTTATCTACTCCAAGAACAAGAAGGAACATGAAGAACACCTTAAGGCAATTCTAGAATTGCTTAAGAAAGAGAAGTTGTATGCTAAGTTCTCTAAATGTGAATTTTAGATTCCTAAGGTACAATTTCTCGGCCACGTGATTGATATTCAAGGCATTCATGTGGACCCCGCCAAAATCAAATCCATAAAGGACTGGAAATCCCCTAAGACGCCAACGGAGATTCGCTAATTCTTAGGTCTCGCTGGGTATTACCGAAGATTCATCGAAGGATTTTCAAAGATTGCCAAGTCGATGACCAAACTTACTCAGAAAGGAGTTAAGTTCGATTGGGGAGACAAACAGGAAGCCGCTTTCTAGTTATTAAAGCAGTAGTTGAGCAGTGCGCCAATTCTGGCTTTACTTGGGGGAAGCGAAGATTTTGTAGTCTATTGCGATGCGTCGCATAAAGGATTGGGTGCTGTATTAATGAAAAGAGAGAAAGTAATTTCTTATGCATCACGCCAATTAAAAATTCATGAGAAGAACTATACAACTCATGATTTAGAACTTAGATCGGTAGTGTTTTCTTTGAAACTCTAGAGATACTATTTGTACGGAACTAAGTGTACGATGTTCACGGATCACAAGAGTCTACAACACATTCTTAATCAAAAGGAGCTAAATATGAGGCAGCGTTGTTGGTTAGAACTGCTCAGTGATTACGACTATGAGATCCGTTATCACCCGGGAAAAGCAAATGTTGTTGCTGATGCTTTGAGCAGGAAGGAGCGGAGTAAACCATTAAGAGCTCGAGCCTTAGTGATGACTATTGGCTTGGATCTTCCTAAACAAATCCTAAATGCTAAGACTGAAGCACAAAAACTAGAAAACATCAAGAACGAAGATGTTGGAGGCATGTTGGTTGAAAATTCTAAGGATCCAAAGAAATTTAGAACGGAAAAGTTAGAACCCCGTGCGGATGGAACTCTATGCTTCAATGGCAGGAGTTGGTTACCATGTTATGGCGACTTGAGGACTGTGATTATGCACGAGTCCCACAAGTCAAAATACTCTATTCATCCGGGTTCTGACAAAATGTATCAGGACATGAAGAAGCTATATTGGTGGCCCAATATGAAGGCCAACATCGCCACCTATGTTAGAAAATGTCTGACATGTGCTAAAGTCAAGGCCGAACACCAAAGGCCATCAGGATTGTTGGTACAACCCGATATACCTCAATGGAAGTGGGACAATATCACTATGGATTTTGTCACGAAGCTTCCTAAGTCGTCACAAGGCTACGACACTATTTGGGTGATTGTCGACCGACTTACTAAGTCTGCAATCTTTGTACCCATGAGGGAAACTGATCCCATGGAGAAACTGGCAAGAATGTACCTAAAGGAAGTGGTCACGAGGCATGGAATCCCTGTCTCAATCATTTGTGATCGCGACCCGAGGTTCGCATCGAATTTCTAGAGGTCACTTCAGAAGGCTTTGGGTACTAACTTGGATATGAGTACTGCGTACCATCCACAAACTGACGGATAAAGCGAGAGGACTATTCAAACTCTCGAGGATATGTTGCGTGCTTGTGTGATTGACTTTGGAAAGGGGTGAGTTAACCATTTGCCATTAGTCGAGTTTTCATATAACAATAGCTATCACGCTAGCATTAAGGTTGCACCGTTTGAAGCGCTTTACGGTCGAAAGTGTCGTTCACCTGTTTGTTAGGCCGAGGTTGAAGAAGTTCAACTCACTGGTCTAGAGATAGTTCAAGAGACGACTGAGAAAATCATTCAGATCAAGCAGATAATTCAGGCTGCTAGTGATCGACAAAAGAGTTACGCCGATCTAAAGCGTAAGCCAATGGAGTTTCAAGTTGGGGATAAAGTTATGCTTAAAGTTTCGCCTTGGAAAGGAGTAGTACGTTTTGGCAAACAAGGGAAGTTAAACCCCAGATATGTTGCACCTTTCAAGGTGTTGGAACAGGTAGAATCTGTTGCTTACAAGCTTGAGGTTTCACAAGAGCTAAGCAGGGTTCATGATACGTTTCATGTATCCAACTTGAAGAAGTGTTATGCCGACGAACCATTAGTTGTTCCATTGGATGGACTTCACTTTGATGACAAGCTTCATTTTGTCGAGGAGCCGGTAGAAATAATGGATCGTGAAGTTAAACGGTTGAAGCGAAGCCGCATTCCAATAATCAAGGTTCGATGGAACTCCAGGAGAGGTCCTGAGTTCACTTGGGAACGTGAAGACCAATTCCGGAAGAAATATCCACACCTCTTCACAAAGACCGCACCGTCGTCAAGTGTCGCGTGTTAAGCCTTGAGGACAAGGCTCACTTAATGAAAGAAGACTATAACACCCCATGTTTTAGGGTCTGTACGACGTCAATAGATTCACTATTTATTTTTAGTATTGTACGCGTTTACTTTAAAATTGTAATCGTTAAGTTAAATCGCGTAAGTTAAAAATTATCATTCAATGTAAACGGGCATCAAACAATTAAATGTTTACATCAGGCAAGTGTTAAGTAATTATTTTGAAGATAATTATTAACTTTGTTCATTTTATTTTTATTGGTTGCGTAAAGTGTTTACGTTTCGCGATAAAAGAAATTTTATAAAAACAAGTTACAAAATACTTCTGATATATAAGATTGGATATTTTTCTTAAATATTACATAATTTTATAATTCTAAAACAATAAGAATCGTAATTTTTGGATCAATAACGAAGGAGTTATGAATTACGCAAGTTTACGATAATAAATACTTTTATAAAACTATTTTTATAAAAGTTACTGTTCATATCAGACATGAACATTTTGAAAACATCAATAATTTGATAAAACTTTTAATTACGAAGACGTACTCGAAAGAATCACTAAAAACGGAGTTAAAACGAATAAAATACGACATTTACGGGTTTTACGATAACTAAATTTATAAAAATAAATTTATAAACTGTCATGAACAGTAAAAACCACTGTTCACCAGGGGACTAAAAATATGGAAATGTAATATTTTGATAACTCGTCTTAATACGAAAGCGTGAACATAAGAAACGTAAGAAACATGCTTAAAACGATAAAGTTACGTCGTTTTTACTAAGGAAATAATTATAAACGTTTTAACTTTATAAATACGATTTCACAACGCGATTAGATGGTGATGTAGCTATATAGAATTATATATGGTAGTAGTTATTCAAAGTGCTTAGAACTTATACGACCTATACTTGATTAGGTTGCATTCGGTCATTATCGTGACGCATTTTCTGTGATATAATTGTTATCATACACTCAAGGTGAGTTCATAGCCCCACGTTTTACATTTTAATGATTTACAAGTTTTGGGGTGAGAAACATATGCATGTTTTACAATTGGACGCAAGTGGACATTTCACATTTACGATTACGTGTTTGCCTAAGTAGCGATAACCCTCTGAGCCCATTATCATGAACTGTCAATTACTGTTGTGAGCGCGAATGTTATAAATAGATCTATTTGGGATTGACATCCCCGTTCAGGTGAGTCATGCTCACTGTGCCGGTTTTCCGGACAACGAACGTATACCATGTCGGACATAGGATGTTGCGGGTTAGAACATCATCACGGGCAATGTTGGCAATTTATATTGCATTTCATACATGTCGAGCTTCAGTGTCATGAGCTTAGGAAAACGTAATTACATTTTATGATGTTTGCATCTGTTGCATTATCATGGGGAAATCTTGCGGTCCTACATTATACATTTTATAAACCTATGAATTCACTCAACAATATGTTGACGTTTTAAGCAATGTTTTTCAGGGGATCAATAAGGCACGAGGTGCAAGGGATACATTGGTGGTTTTGATTTGGATGTCATGCATTAAAGATTTTGTCGCATTACATTTTGTATATATGTTATGGGCTAGAAATCTTTGTATTTTGAACAAGTGAACAAGTGAAGCTTCAGGCTTTTAATGTATCAGTTTTAAATGGCTTTTAATGGTCATTCTTATATATATCTTGTGTTATTGATCTATGAAGTACCACCCTCAACCCATATTCCGCTGCGACCCAATTTGGGGGTGTTACAATTTTCATTAACTATTATATAACACAAACAAAAATATTTAAGGTCAAAGATGGATGAAAAATACTTGAAAAGTCAATAGGGGACAATAATTTTAGGACAGAGAGAGTAGCATAACAAGAATAAGTGTATAGAAATATCCAAATCACATGAGCCTTACCCATCCCCGAGGAAACTCATCAAAAACCTTGAGTTGTGTAACAACTGGAACCTAACTTAATTTCACAACTTATCAAACAAGAACTGTCTTGAAATTAAGTTATGAATTGTTACACATCTCAACGTTTTTGAAGAATCGGCTTGAATTTAGGGATTACTCACAAATCAACTTCAATCAAAACCACATAAAGGCATTTAAGAGTGCATTAAGATATGCAAGTAAGCTTATGCATCATATTAGTTATGCGCCAAAAATGGCCTTCCAATAAGTCGCTAAGACTGTTAGGATGCACCAAAATAACCTTCAACCACACTGTTGGGATATATCCACAATAGATCTTTCACATGTCAACTACCAACTGGAGCTCATCTCCTAGCTAGAGCTAAGACTGTAGGCTTCATCAAAATAACCAAAAAATGTCTTCTAACACAACGGTTGGGATGAATCACACCAATTTCTATATACATGTCAACCAATCACACATACTCACGTTTGCAAATAAACACACGGTTAGAATACACACAATAAGACCCACAGGCAGGGTGCCGCTTCCTCAAATAGTACCAGGTGCTGCTTCTCTTATTGTACTATTTACCCATGGTCTACAAACACATAACACAATAATACCCAAGGGCATGGTGCTACTTCCTCAAATACTACTTGGTGCTACTTCCTAAATTATACTATTCACCCATGGTCCAAATGCAACCAGTAAGACACATATAACAATACAAATGCATATATTAGAAGCATTTAAAAATAGACTTTGAGTCATTCTGTAACTGTTGAGTTCTTCACAATAGATTCATGACTAATGTCGAGTTGTGTCCATTGTCTATCTCCTATTTCTGACAAATAAAGTGGTGATCGGCACAAAATGCCCATAAAAGGCTTCATATGGGATGTCATTTATGCTAGCTGTATTGGGTGTTTTTATAGGAGAACTCAACTATGGAAAATGAATGTCTCAACCTTCACTGAATTGGGTTACACATGCATTAAGCGTGTCTTCTAAGGTCTAATTTGTTCGCTCACTATATTCGTTTGTTCTGAGGTTTGCAGGCAGTGTTCAACTCAACTGTATACATAAACATTTCTGGAGTGTTCACCAACATCATGATGTGAGGCGACTACTCCTATCTTAAGTGATGTATGTGAGCACTCCATGACGTGAAATGGTTTCATAGATGTAGGTTAGAGCAAGTCTTTTCGTCTACTAAACTTCTCGAATAAGATTGAAATGCGTAGGCATCATAAGTTGATCCATTACTGCTTCAATCGAGTCATATCCTTGATATCGCTCGAGGCTATTTGGTTATTAAGTCCTTAGACATTTGTTCCGAATTTCTATAGGGAATTTTGGGTTGTTGTAACGATTTTTATGGCTTAAGGTATTTGGCCTTGACTTTCAAGCAAGTCAAGCAGGTTCCATCACACATGGCGATATCCTTCTATATTCTTGACCACCGATAGTATTCCTTTGTATCCTTGTACATCTTATCAGCAGCTGAGAGGATTGAAATATAGATCTATGGACTGGCTTTATAATAACTTAACTCATATCGCTAGTTCTCGGGGTTCAAGCTCTTCTGTCAAAGTATCAAACTCTGTCAGGCGAAATTTCAAATCACAACATTTAAGCCTTTCCCGTCCTCGAGTGAATTCATCAAAATCCTTGAGCTGAGTAACAACTTGAGTCTAACTTAATCTCGCAACTCATCAAACAAGAACTGTCTTGAGATTAAGTTATGAATTGTTAAAGAGCTCAACATTTTTGAAGAATTTGCTTAATTTTGGGGTTGCCCAAAATCCAATTTTTGTAACACTGCTGGGGTGTGTGTGGAGGAATCAAATGATGCTTTGAGCTTTAAAGATGTATTAAGATCTGAAAATTCATCACACTCGGAGCACCTGCTACCAAGTTTTCTTTACCTAGATGGTACTTGAGTTCGCAATCGGGGTCACTTAGCAGTTCCACTCATCTCCTCTGTCTCATAGTAAGCATTTTCTGTTTGAGGAGGTACTGGAGGATCTGATGGTTAGTAATTATCGTATACTTCGTACCATATAAATAGTGTCTCCAAACCAAAAGTGCAAAAATCACAGCTCCTAGCTCTAAGTCGTGTGTCGCGTAATTCTTCTCAGGTTTCTTTAGTTGTCTTGGTGAGTATGTAATAATCTTGTTCCTCTGCATTAGTATGCAATCAAATCCTTCGTTTGATGTATCGCAATATACCATGATATTTTCATGTTCTTCCCTTGGGCGATGCGAAGATCAGTGCATTGGATAGCCTGTGCTTCAACGTTTAAGAGGCTTCTTCTAATTGTTACATGAAAAAGGTTCTTAGCATAGTTACTCGGTACCGTTAGTGGTTAAGATATTTTGAGAAGTTTGAATAGATTGCTGATTACAACCGGGTAACTTGGAAATTGGCGGGGTTCTGTAGGGCTATTTATGGCTTAAGATGAGATCCACAAGTGAGGGGAGTCTTAATCGAGATATGTACGGTAATAGATAGACTCTAAAATTATTCATGATCTTCGTTGTTTCACAAATAATTAGGTATGTCGTTGACATGTAAAGTAATGAACTTAACTAGCTACGGTCTCTATACTCTGTTCCCTCATTCCGTGAACACATTCGTCGCGTCTATTAGTAAGAATGGTGAAACTAAAAATCTAGTTGGGTGTATTTAGTCCTAAATGTTGTCTTAAGGATTTTCTCATGGCGAACTATGAGCTGTCGATATTGTGATCAATGGTCGATTATTTTAAATAGGAAAAAAATGTTCAACACAGCCTAATTGGTCGACTAGATTATCAACTCGAGGGAGTGGGTGTCGGTTCTTGGTCGTCAACTTATTAAATTTCCAATAATAAATGCACATTTGTAAAGAAAGGGGTTGGAGAAGTATAGGTGAGATGGTAAGATCGAGAGAAAAATGTAGAGAGAGAAATAAAAGGGTGTTGAAGTGCTGAAATAGAGAACTCTGGCATGTATGTATTGAGAACTAGGGTAATCCTGATAGGTCTTAGGAAGGTCTCGTATAATATGAAAATCTTCAAATTTCTTCTCGTCTGTATCCATACTCGTAAGGTGTTTCTATTTTTCTTCAGGTCTCTCTTCATGAATCTTGTGTACATCGTTGTTTGGCAAGGGAATTCAGACTATCTTCTTATGGCGACTTCTCAGCCTTAAGCGTCGACAACTAGTCCATCCCCCAATTGCGTCAAAACTTCCATGATTGAACGATATTAAATCTATAGTAAAGGAATAATCATCTATTCCCACGTTGCATTCGCTAACGATCCTATTGGTTTCTACCTCCAATTAATCTAACAAACGGTTTATTCTATGAGACCTTTCAAATAACTATGACTGGATCAAAGTATGCGGCAAAGATAACCGGGGATGTAGGAACCTTCCATTGTTTGAGAGGTAAGATCAAGAGGTTAGGCATGTATTCCATGAAACTTCTGAGGGTGTGATGAATGACATAGCAATTGTCCTTATAGGTCAGCTTGTCATAGAAAGGGGAGATATGAGGCAAGACTTGCAGATGATCTTTAGGCAAAAGATATAATTAGGTCTAACGGATTTTATTGTCATAGTTAATGGTGTACCAAGATTTATGTCCTGAGTCGTGTGTGTTTCCTTTTGGAGGCATAGTTTTGAAATTTGTTCACAACATTTACTCGAGTAAAACTTTGTTCAATTTTGACCATAAATACATTTTGAATGATAGTCACATAAGGAGATACTACCATAAAAAACTTGTATTTAGATAAAATGATTGCTTTTGGTGTGGTTAGGAACCTTCAACAAAGTTTGATCTTTCAACATATAACACAAAAAGTTTTGTCTAAAAAGGTATTTCAAGTAGTGTATAGTAAAGACTTTACAATTTGAAATCGTAATGACCAAGAACCATGAAACTGATAAATAGAAGTTTATTAAAACATCTTTCTAAATGTGGGTTGGATAATGATATTAATAAAAATTTGATGTTTAGACATACATCATAATACAAAGGTTTTGATTCTAAAACAATCCAGCCGTTGAAAATCATTGATGCATTATACTTAAAAAAGGTTTTCAAAGGAACACTTTACTTGTACTAATTTTGATGCCAAAAGACATTAACTTAACCAAATCAGTACCATCTCTGAAACACGGACATCAGGAAGAAATCTGTTATCTTGGTCAACGTGGATAACTTATTTAAGAATCATAAGGTCATCACTCTTCTAGTTGTCCTTTTTGTTTCACGAGTCGTCCCCAAGGTCGGGGTCATATGCTAAAACAACTAATGATACAACACTGCAGGGGGACTATTCCTGAGGTAACTAATTATGTAATCCAACACATCAGTTCAGAACGTGGTGTGGAATAGTGCTAAGTATGACACGCTAAAGATGCATAAAAGTATGCTAAAATTGTATCTCATCTACGCTTACTGTTCTAGAAATTTCCTCAAGGTATCCTATGATCCTAATAAATCCATGTTATATGATGTAACTATTATTACGCCGGCTAGACATCATAATACTTGCATCACATAGGCATTCCTTTATTGTCATCGCACTCTAGGAGTGATTCAAATAGCACATAGAATTCTCACGAATCAACAAGTATACACGTAATTGCATACGTAGTTACTATTATGCAGCTATATGAGGGTAGTTAGGTTATAGTCTACGTCAAACCACCTAGTTCTCTATAACCAATGGCTTTGATACCAATCTACCACACCCTACTAGAGGCGGAAACACGAGGTGTGACGGAAAGGAACCGTCATAAAGCATTGGTATAACAAAATAGAGAATTTACTAAATGAACATTCGACATAAAGTGTCACCTCGACATCGAATACACGCTAGGACTTGCATTACGATGTAGATATCACAAAAACTTAATCATAATGTATTAAAGTCCCACATGCCGGGACAATATACCACAAAACATACAATCCAAAGAAATCCATAAACAAAAGGGTAAATGCAAATCGAACAATGACATCAACCCAAGCGGATTCCAACTTAAGTCTCACTAAGCAAGACAGAAAACACTATTCTCCTTATGCATCTTTGTTGTTATCGCCTGAAAATGAATACTCGAAAACGTCAACATAAAGTTGGTGAGCTCATAGGTTTAAGTATTAAACTGATTTGTTGTGCATATAATACATGTAGGACGATAGTGAGTAAGATATGCATATACGAGCACTTAATGAAATCACACAATCGCAGCAACTGAACCTCATGATTGTACCACACATAAACTTGCTCAGATAATATACACCCTTAGACAAAGTACACACAAAAATACTAAGGGTGAGGGTGTCAACCCAAATAGTACTATCACTATATCCTTAGGCTCCAAACTGGAGTTAAGCAGTTGTGCATAACTGAATCACACAAAATGAATCCACAAAGTAAGGTACACATAGCAATCAAAGCGCACATCTTGTCCAAAATATAAAAACAATGTATCACAACATAAAAAAAATTAAAGAAAATCAATGAGTATCATTTTGCCCTAGGGAAAAACATAGGTAAAAAGGGGCTACGAAACTCATCTTGTGAGTTTAGACGAGAGTATACGTTCCGACAAATTTCCAAGTAATCTAGGCAACCCAAACAAACATACAACCTTCTACTCGAGACCTAAGGCAAGTAATAATCCTTTTTAGACCCTATACAATATGATCTAACAAATTCTTTTAAGTTTATTAGTTGTGTCAATTATCTAGATTTGTTACCCGAAGTCATTTTTTCATAAAGTACATAAAATACCAAATCTGTCCCGAAAACTCGGCCACTTTAAGTAGCTGTTTAATCAAGTAAAAACTCTTTATAGTCCAAATCATTTACACATATTTTAATACTATGAGTTTAGAGTGTCCATGAATTTTGGTGGATTTTCCCGTTGTTTTAACCTAGCCAAATGACTCATACAAGTTTTGAACTCAAATCTGAACACTTATACAAAACATGTATAGCAGAGGGTCTAGACCTTTGAATCATGACCTAGGTTTTGGTAGGTTTTAGTAAACATATAGAAGGTGTTCCAGATCTAATTTCAACTCTTAACAAGTTTCTTATAGTGAGATAAGACTTAAACAATACAGTATATCAAATTTGTCCAAAATAGTCCACTAGACAACATGTTTTCTTTTAGCTCAAAAGTTGATCAAATGAATAGCTATTCTAATAAGACCTCTGGGTTTGAAAGCTAATATATTAAATAAAGTTTGAGAGGTATAATGGGTCATTTTCATAAAAGTATGACCAAGATATTCCATTTGAATAAGGATAAATTTTCTGTGCATGCATATTTCAGATTTTATACTCTCGCTTTCAACCAATCAAATTCACCCAAATCAAATCTTTGTTACGAAAGGATATTATATTTATAAACTTAAAGATTAAACTCAACTATCAGAGCTGGATTCATGAAAAATTATTAAAATATAACCATTTTATAGATGTTTAAAAATCGTGTGTCAAATTTGTCCCAAAAGTGGCAGATTTGCACACTTTTCTTGCAAGCAATATATGAAGCCTAGATCCGATCTTTTAGTTTTGGGGTAAAGAAAATTTTTGTAGATAACTCAAAGACCTTCATTTAGCTCTAAAGGTCCAGCCATAAATTAAAAAATTAAGCAAGTTATGGCCGTATTAGTGATACTTTTATTTTCAATCACCATGGTTTTCCCTATTTTACCCACTATTTCCATGAATTCTTTTTATACCAAAACCTAGAAACGACCAAAGCAAGTTTATACTTCATATCAAACATCATTTTAGAGTCGTAATAAGTTATTAAATTTAATTTTACTTCAAGGTTAATGTACCTAACCAAAGAGTGCAAGAAAAGTGCATAAAACATTGTTTTTAGAGAGTCTTGGTGCAAGATAGACACAAGTCGTCTTGCACCTTGATTCTTACTTTTATAACATGAAAATATGATGAGATCAAGGTATGAGCTGATATTATTTATGTTCTTAATTAAGTATCTTTGGTGTTTTCTTGATGGTGATTTGTTGTTGCAAGTGCTTGAAATAACTAGAAAATGTGTTCTTGTAACCTTGGAAGTATTTTTGAGTGATGGTGGTGTGGTTGTTGATAGTGGTGGTAGGCCAAAATGGAAAGGAGGAAGGGAGAGATCTGAATTTTTGTGTGTGTGTGTGTGTGTGTTGTGAGTGAGAGAGTATGAGTGAAAGCCCTAAATGAGTAATGAGAAAAAAAGTTGGGTAGGGTGTAAGCATAAGCATGCTTGTCTTGAGAAGAACAAAGCTTCTCATTAGAAGACTTAGGAGGTGGCTTAGGAACATTATTTTCTTTGTCTCAGGAGGCTTAGAACCGGATTCGGTGCTTGGGGGTATATATATATATATACACACACACACACATACTAGGCGAGTACCCGCGCATAGCGGCGGAAATTCCTAGCGGCCGATAATTAACGATATGCGATATTGTGGTAAGTTTTCCGTGTAAGATTCAAAATATAACATGAAAAGATCATAATGTAATCAAAAACGGTTCTAACGTGCGAAATTCAACTCTAGCAAAAATTATTAACATGTATCAAAAAGCATATAAAAACATTTAATGAAACTGAAAGTAAAATATGACATCAATTATGAGATAAAAGCTAACAGTGGACGTTAATCTTCAAGTAAAACTTCTTAGTGCACGACATTTAAGGTTTAGACTCCTCATTGACCGAACTCTTTGACTGGTTTCACTGATACCTTTGTAGTTCTACGTGATATCCCTCTAGACAATGCAACATAAATTATTACTTTGTAAAAGGGAATGAAATCTGCTTCCTTTTATGCACAAATTATTACTTTTCACTACGGTTCTTCATTTTAAAACATTCTACACAACCATTAGTCAAATTTAGTCATAATGTGATTTCTAAACATTCCTATAATAGATTTAAGCTTTAACAATTTATATTAGTAATTTTATATTACAACACTTTACAAAACAGCATACGAATAACTTTACTAAATGCTTATTACCACCTCATTACACAGCCATATATAGATATGCGATATTGAATGACGTTATAAGAAAGATTAAGAGGATTAGTGTAAAGATTTAATGTTTTTATTAAAAATTAATAAATCAAATAATTATTTAAGAAGAGAAATAAGTAGATAAACATTGTTTTCAACATATTGAAATGATAAAGAATATTGTTAAAAACACTAATAAATAAAACTTACAATCATAAATTTTTTTGTTTAGTTATGACTTTGTAATATTAAACGGTGTATGCTTCATCAATTAATAACAATAAAATATAACATTGTTCCACACATAAATGACAAAAAGTAAACAACTATTTATCCTCAAGTATTTTTTGTAAGTTTTCATCATTGAATATTCATAAGATTAGAAAAAAATGTAATTTCCCTATTATTAATTAAATTCGGTCATCGAACAATGCAACCATCAAATCAAGAGTAAGAGTGTAAGACACAATATACATGAGAATACAATGTAAATCATAGTGTGAGGAACAAATCATCTTAAACAACCCATAACCTCAATTGACCATAGACAAATGCAAAACATGCATTCAAGACCAATTATTTATTTACATAAATAACTTCTAGTCCACTTTTACATAAAAAATTAAGAATTGAAAGATGATGATACACGGGGAAAAGAATTCATCAATCACACTATTTGTATACACTGCAACGATATTCAACCCAACATGAAAACCAAAATATAAACCTTATTAGTATATTTATTTAAAAATGGCAGTACCTCCATTAATGGTAACAACGCTTTTTTTAGGATTTTATCTTACCAACGTGATTTGGCCTAATTTGTGATGTTTCATTTAATAAACTACAAAGGAGCTTTAACTTTTACTATATATGCATCCTAGTAGATATATAAAGTACATTTTTTATATATTTAAGTTATTTTTTTGTTTTGCTAGTTGATAAATTGCCCGGCCCACTTAATGCCTTTTAGTCCGGCCCATTACAACCCACAAATCAAACATTGCATACCACTTTTTTAGTCCGAACCATCAAGGCTATTTAGTATAACAAATCAAATGACCCAACCCGTATTTTTAGTCCAGCCCGCTAAATAACAAAGCAAATGCGCCAGATCATTTTTTTATGTCCGGCCCGCTTAATCAATTGGCCTAGGTCACTTATATAGTCCGATCCGCTAAAGAACAAACCAAGTGGCTCAGCCTACTTTTTTGACCCGGTGCCTGCTTATTGTATAATTGATATAATTATAAAGCCAAAAGTTTTAATGCATTGCGAACAAAGGTTTATGACATCAAAAAATTTATACTTAAGTGATATAATAGTTAGAGCACGGGGTATGGTGTTGAGCCGTGGAGCTCAAGCCGTGGGAAAAGTGGTGCCACATCACAACTTTTTCCCATAACATCAAAAACATCATCCCTAGTTAACACCACAATTTTGGGTGTTATGGAGACCCCACTTTTTCCCGCTTTTTATTCATTTATATAAAAAAATCTTATAAACTTCAAATTTAAATTTTATTAATTAAAAAAAAACATTACATAAACTTAAATAAAAAAATACATAAAAATTCAACAATAAAAATAAAACATACAACTAATGATAATTAGTAATATCATGCACGATTTTTTTTAAAGTGTAGAAGTCATACGATACCTTCATCGAAAATATTCTTCCGGATATATAGGTGGCGTGTTTTCGTCCCAAAATAATCGCGCCTTAACTTTTCTTCCGCCAATTCTCGTTCACGTGGTATGAATCTCCTAGTGTGTTTTTTCGAACTTTCGGCTTCATCATCCTCCAAAGCTTCATATTGCTCTAAATATTCACAATATTGTGTATACTAATCCATATCGAGTTTAGCATAATAATCGTAAATCGGGCATATCATTGTTGAAATTCATATTGTTGTGTATAAAACTAGTGTGTTTTGAAAAAATTATAAGTTTTATGAGGTTTTTATAGGATTTAAGTGGTTGAAAATAGACCAAAAAACCAAAAAAGTGCTATATTTTTTTCCTACCGTTATTAAACGGCTATTTAAAAAAAACATAAAACCCGAAAACGCGAGACACTGTACAGTATCTCGCGTTTTCCGGGACCATTTGAGCTGGGGATGTAGGCGCGAAACACGAAAACGCCACTTCTGTTGGTTGTGGCGTTTTCATGTCGCGTTTTCGTCCAAAACGCGAAAAAACAAACACCATAACGTGTGCTCTTATAGAGTTAAAGAGATATGACATACGAGAATTTAATGCTTTAAACTAGACATGTCTATTTTAGCCGGGTTTAAAGCTAACAAGTAACAATGTCTAGAAACCAATAACAAAGACCCACGTCACCATTCAGCTTATACATTAAAAGTCGCAAGCTGGTATTAAAAGAGTGGCTATAGATATGGTCTCAACCTGTCAATCATTGTCACATGGAACTTGCAAATTTCAAGACACACATTTAGGGGGTAAACTATCGAAGGATTAACATGATATAAATCCCATAAAAAGGTCTAGACTTATATTATGGTAATGTACGTGTGTGGCACACGTTAATGTGACAGCGACAAAACTATATAGAAGGATAAAGTGTCAAATGATAATGAAATCCCTATTCATAGTATATGTTTGGTTCTGTTTTACTAGTAACCAGCCAAAAGGTGGATCATAAATTAATGTACATATGGTTTACGGTTCATTTTTAAAAATACTAGTAGTTTGGTGTCTTTACTTTAGCAAAATATACCAGTTTGTCCTTGAAGTTTAATTTCCAAAATTCACAACCTTGCCAGGGTCTCTAAAGTATCTTTTTTAATGAAATCTAGTCATTATGCATATAATTTTGAGCTAGAAAATATATTAAGACACATTTAGAAGACCGGTGATGCAACTAATACAAATCGTGACTACATCTCTAATGTGTAATTATAGTTATTTTTTATCTCTCATTTAAATTTATTCTCATTTGATCTATAAATTTATTTTGCTTAAGTAAAGACCCTAAACTATTATCTTTAAATTATTGAACCGTAAACCATAGGGGTGAGTATGGTGCGGTTTGGTGCGGGTTTTGATTAAAACCGAACCGTAACCGCACTTGCGATTTCTATAAAAATAGAAACCGAACCGCACCACATTTTATGGGTTTTAACCGCACCACACCATCACTTATGACTTATAAAAGTAATGTGGGTTTTTGGTTTACAATGTTGATTTTTCGGTTATAACAATGCATATATTTAATGTAAACACACACACATCACTTATGACTTATATGAACATTAATGATAATATGGGATAGAAACCTTATAACATACATTAAATAACATACCAAAGCTTCTCATTTTGGCCTCATCGGGTGCCACGTCATCTTAACACTCACACTTAAAAATACCCCTTCACACATAACATATCATCAACTCCTCATTTTGGCCCCCACCATCCTACCCACAATTGTTTAATTTTCTTTCCATATTTTCACACAAACTAATTTCGTTTCATTAAAATTAAATTACAATACAAAACATAAAAAAAATACAAAACATAAGAAACGATACTGAAAATAAAAAACATACGGCACGAAAGACAAATTAAGCGTTTGGATATTTTTTTCCTTATCTCAGCTTGTTTCCTTTAGATGTAAGCGGCTTTCTCTGGCGGCAACAAGGAGTGATCAATCATGAGAAACTCCAACTCTCTACACTCCAGCAACCCTAGTTCTTTCTTTCTCTTCGCCTCGTACGCGACTTCGGCAGCTTCACATTTGCGTCTATAATCCTGAGATATAACCCCCGTTAAAGACTCTGATTGACTCCCCCGGCGCTCGACGTGTCCACCGATTTTGCTTTTTTCGCGGGTCGAGTTTTACCGGCTGGACGAGCTCTCGGATCAGGACCAAAAAGCTCGGTGATATTTTCTTCATCAATCGGCTTCGCTGTATCCCATTTGGGGTATGATTTTAAAATATTTCACGCGTGAACATATTGGAACTTTTTATTACCATACCGCTCCATATAAGTGTCATTTGCATTCTCGATATGAGCAGCCTCATTTTCCCCGCTTTTACGTGTTAAATGTTTGTAAATAGCGTTGAACTTTTGGCAATCACCGTTAATCCTGCTCCATTTTCCAGTCATCATATTTTTGGTACAAAGAGCACTTTTTGTTCGCGTGTTGAAATCTTGCATAATCTGGTTCCCAAAACAACCCAAATAATTGAAAAAAATCACGTCTTCGTTGGTTATTTCGATAATTAGGCGTTCTGAGAGCTTTCGACCCAACTCCTGCGCGTTAGCAAAGATATTTTCGTCGTGTTCCAACTGGTATTCTTATTCGCATCTATCTATTTCGCTTTCTTCCACGTCATCATCATCGTCATCGTCCAAATCCACGATGGGTTGCTTTTTAGACACTTTTTTCCTTTACGCCTTGCATCACGGAGTTCTTGGGCTTGTGGTACTTTGAATTGTGGTCGTGACGGTTGTGAGTCAAAGAATTGTGGTTGTGATGGAAAATATTATGGTTGTGATGGAAAATAAATGCGTGGTGTATTTCTTGATATAGAAAATTTTGGAAGCCGAATTATTGTTGGTGTTGATGATACCAAGGTTGTTGATAGCTGATCGGAGTGTCGTTATTACGTTCCCATACGTAGGATACTGTTTGCGATGAAAATTTTGTTTTGTGATGATGGGGTAGACGGATTCGATTGGTTCGGAGAAGACGAGTATTGTTGCGGGTTACTGTTGAGAAGAGTGGTAAAATAACCTTCGTTTGAAGCTTGAGACATTTGTGTGTGTGTGTTGATATATTGAACGTAAATGATGTTTTTGGGGGTGGGTTGGGGGGGTTAGATAAGTTTGTTGTTGGAAAGTTTAAAATAAAGTGTTATTTAATATATTGAAAAGTGTGTATAATTTAGAAAAAAAATTAAATAATTTTGAAAAAAAAAAACCCGTTACCTATTAAATGGTATACAACGGTTATATTCAAAAAGTAGTTTGGCATTTTCTAGCTTACTTCTACGGCGAAATCCCGTTTGGCGAAGAATAGCCAGGGGGTGTGGTGGCGACGAAGAACGGCGAGCTGCCACATCAGAACGGCGAGCTGCCCTCGCCACCATACCGTTTACTCTTATAACACACATTAAATAATCAATGTGTCGTTTTTCAGTTTTAAATAATCAACGTGCGGTGCGGTGCGGATTTTGTGGTTCGGTTTACGGGTAAAACCGCAACCGCACCGCATTTTGCGATTTTTCTTTTTTCTTAAAACCGGTCTACCGGTTTTTGCCGTGGTGCGGTTTTTGCGGTTCGGTTTTTAGCGGTTTTTGCGGTTTTACGGTTTGCGGTGCGGTTTCTACTACACTAGTAAACCAATATGTAAATTAAATTTATGATCCTCGATTTGTGGTTGATTCCTAAGTAAAACATAACCAAACATATAATTAAATATAATTAATTTTTATGGTATCCCATAAATCAACAGGAATTTCATCATATAAAAAATAATGACCTGTTTTATGGGATTCATTTCATGTTAATTTCCTCACAGAGTCCTTTGAATACAATTCTGCTTAAAATTTGCAAGTTCCATGTGACAATGATGACTGACATATTAAGAGATCATATTTATAGCCACTCTTTTGATATCGTCTTGCGACTTTGAATGCATAAACTGAGTGGTGACGTGGGTCTTTAAAGTTTCCAAAATTCGCAACCTGGTTATAGAAGCTAAGTTTTAATACCATTCGTCCTTAAAATATCATTTTTGATGCAATATTGCCATTAAAGCAAACGGTCATTACTTTTGTCTGTTAAATGCCATCAGGTGTCCTCCACGTGAGTGTATTTTCGTCATTTCGCTTTTCCCGCCCACATAACCCACCTGCCAACTATCACAAAACCCAATAAACCTTTATTTCTTTTTGATCTAAATATTCCATTTCATATTTTTCCCTAAACTTCTAATCACAAGCAAAATCAACAAGATCTTGAAAATGGTGGCAGATTCATTTAGGCAAGGTCGAGCACATAGTTCCTCGATCCGTGATTTATGACTCATTTATGTAAGCCTTTTTTCCTCCTTTTGACTTCCCACCGTTACCAAAATCTGTCCCCCGACAAAAAACCACACAGTTTAAGAAGACATTTATTACTCTGCATTCTCTTCTTATCTTTTTGACCAGAAAAACATTTTATTTAGCCGTTGGAAGTTAGGTAATTAATTTAAGTCTTCTTTAAAGTTTGTAATAATAATATTCAAACAAAGTAATATAGTAAAACTTGAACAAACATCCCTAATCTATTTTTAGTAGTGGACAATTAAAATGTGACAATCCCAAAAAGGAAACGTTGGATAATTAAAAATAGGACTGAGGGAATAATTGTTTTGATTTTTGTCAAAATCATGTTATAGCCATGCATAGTATAGAGTAAAAAATAGTTTTACGTTTTAGTTATAAGAATAAGTGTTTTTTTTCTTATTGTGCTGGTGATGTTTTATGTTTTTTACCATAGAATCATACACAAGCCTGATTTACTCTAAAAGATCCCTTAACATAACATTGATATTTTACCTCACCACCAGATAAGAGGATAGTCGTTTTAAAGGAAATAGATATGGTATGGAGTTAGTTGATAGTGACCAGTTTTTGCTTCACTAGTATGATGTCAAGTCGGTAGAAAAGGGAAGAATGGAGCAAGAAAGAAAGGAGTACTAGATAAGGCGCAACTGAGGTATCATGAAGCACAAGTCAGCCAGTGTGATCACAAGCAACAGTGGATGGTGGAGGTCAAAAGAAGAAGAAAGCATGTAGAAGAGGAAAACAACAAATGAACTAACACCAGTTTGATGGTGCAATAACAAAAACAATGTTGACTTTTATTATATGGTTATCTATTAGTGTGCTTTAAGGCCAATTTATTTATGTCTGTTTGTGTTGAAGACAATATACTTAGAGCAATGCTACATCCACTCCTAACTCACATAAAAATTTTCACATACACATGTGTCATGTTAGTTTCACCAATCACTATCAATCACATTTTCTTTTTCTTTTTTTCACTACCACTATTTGTTTGACACATATGGGTGTGAATTTTTTTTGTATAAAATGGGTGTGGATCTAGTATTCCTCATATACTTATGGTATTAAGAGAGTTGGGTTTACCATGGTACTTGTAATCATTTGGGTTTAACATGGTACTTGTAATCATTGTTTTTAAGTAGTTTTTTTAGGAATTGTTGACTATAAGTCAAACTTGTTTTGATTTTATAACAACATCATGGACTCATCATACAAAACAACATTCCATACCAGTTTAATGTTTTTGATAAACCAAATACACCATCATCAACATTCTATACAACTACATTGTCGATTTCCAGTAACAAAAATGGAGGACAATGATCCAACTATTAAACCATTAACATAACTTTTTTATTAACATAAAAAGGTAAATACAAACCAACCTTATTCCCCGACATTAAGCATACCCAAAAGACAACACCAGACCTTCATACCAAACAAAAAGAACTTAAACACGGCAACCACAAAATTCATGTTAAAACAAGCAGCTTCTTAAGCTTTTTCATTTCACCAGCGCATCCTTCTCCCTCATCAACAACACCTTCTCCTCTAGGTCGCGTTCCAGCTCATTCCTGGCTCTCAAGAGGCCAGGAAACAACATCGCCATACTCTAACACATCAGGGGGACAATCCACCAATAAAGCCACAGTTACGAAACACCAGTATAATTGAGACCGAGGCTCCTGTTACTATAGAGGAATTTTTTATTTTTGAGCTTTGACACTACACAAATCAACCACGGTTGAACTGGTAGTGTACATTTGTATACGAAGCTTTGGCTAGAATGTGTGGTGACAAAGACATTTATACAGACCAAAGTTTCATTGCAAATTTCGTCCCTTAATATCAGGGTTTCTTGGGAAGTGTAATGCAAGTGGGTGTATCGAACACGTAAGCAATTCGGAGGGAACAGTGTAATGACAGAAATGACGTGATGGCATTTAACGAGCAAAAGTAATATATTAGACACATTTCATCAAGTTAGATGAATCCTATGTATTTTTTCGTCTTTATGCGCGTCAATATGTTTGCTAGAACGTCCCTCCTTCCTTAAATAAGTGTCCAACTTTTTAACTTTAAAGTCTTTCATACAACTTTTACCTTAAATTAGTTTGTTTGTTGTTAATATAATATGTTTAATGAAAATGACATCAATGAAATTACAAATTAAAACTCAATCTATCATATACTTTTGCATCAAGTAATAAATAACACAAAAAAGATATAGTTAAGGTCAAAGTTGTTGAAAAATGACTTCGAAAGTCAAAAGTGGACACTTATTTAGGGACGGAGGGAGTACTACCTTACATCGTTTTCACTATAAAAACACTTTTAAAATTAATTAAAATGCATTTAAATGAATAAAGATGCATTTAATTCAAGTCAATGTATCTTAAATATGGAAGTTATAATTTATTTTTTAAAATAATCATTTTTTTTCTCAAATAAATTCTCTTACTAGCAAAATATAATAGTTTGTTGTCTTTACTTAAGCATTCCAGGTTAGTTATTACAAACTACTATCAGATCATCAATCAGACGTGTTAACAAAAAATCATAATGCTGAAAGTATTGGTCATACTCCATCAACTTACACATCAGCATCATCTCAACTTTATCTCTCATCTCATTATCTTTCAATTCCTCTCACCTTTCCCTCATTTTGGTCATATTGCTCTCACCTTTCATACCTATTTTTTTATTTAAATATTTTTATTCATAAACTAAAAACGTAAATGTCAACGTAAACGTAAACGAACAAAATTAAAAACGTAAACGTACAAGATTAAAAACTTTTATTCATAAATTAAAACATTACTTAGACTTCGAATATTAAAAATATTACATTTAAAACTGAAAATAAACATTACGAGACAAGTGTTCGGTCAAATTGGCACGAGGGTTTTGAAGCGCTTGTGACGATCTGATTTGCCTCATAACTTGTCGCACTTGTTCATCCGAATCGTAAGAGGTCGTCCGGTTGATGTGCTTCGTCCCGACTACTAATCGGGAGATATCGCATTTCCTTTGTATTTTCGAACCATATTATGTAATATGATGCATGTATACATCATATTCATTATTATTTCTTCTTTCATCGGTCGTGCGGGATTGGCTAGTATAGCACTTTTCTTCTTTAGAACACCAAATGCTCGTTCCATATCTTTCTTTGCTGATTCATGCATTTGCTTATACCTTATTCGTTTGTAGTCATCATCAGATGGTTCTTGAATCGTCTTTAACGAGTGTTGCCAATTCCGGATATATCTCGTCAACAAGATAGTATCCCTATGAGTAAGTTACGCCGTTAGCCACAAAAGGAATCATTGATGCTTTTACGGATTTGAGATCGTTAAATAAAGGGGATTGTTGTAAAACGTTGATGTCATGATCGACCTAAAACACCAAAGAAAGCATGTCCCTACTGATGGTGCTGGTCTTTGTAGACTTCACAAAGAAGTTTACAACTCCTAGAGCATGTACCTAACCGTTGTAATGTAGTATATTGCCAAGACGTCCGGGTGTCTGTAATCGTTCTCGATATGGGGAATAGTTTGGGAAGGCTCGAACAGAATATAACTAAAGGTCTAGGGATTGAAAGAAGATTATTTTTGTGTTATATATTTTAAGAAAGCTAAGTAAAGATTCTTTATTATTCGAGGGATGGTTAGGTTATTAGCTAATTAAACTAATATATAAATTCTAAACTAAACTTCTTTGGTGAGATACTTAATATGATAAACGAACGTATTTACTTAATCGCAGCATGTGTAATTCGTTCATAACCAAGGAAATACTCACACAGATCATCACGAGTGTGATAAAACAACAAGATTAGGAGAAGCGAACTCGGAAGTAGTGCATGATTAAGTAAATACGTTCGTTTATCATATAGTTATCACCAAAGAAGTTTAGATTTATATATAGTTTAATTAGCTAAAACCAAAACCAACCTCTCAAAAACAGAATTTTACTTGCTTTCATAAAATATAAAAACACAAAAATAATCTTCTTTCAACCCCTAGACCTCTGTTATATTCTGTTCGAGCCTTCCCAACCTATTCCCCTAGAGAACGATAACAACCCCCGAGTCTTGCCTATACTACATTACAACGGTTAGGTACACTGCCTAGGGAGTTGTAAAACTTCTTGTGAAGTCTACAAAGACCCGCACATCAGATAGGACATGCTTTCTTTGGTGTTTCTAGGTCGAACAATGACATCAACGTTTTACAACAATCCCCTTTATTTAACGATCTCAAATCCGTAAAAGCATCAATGATTCCTTTTGTGGCTAACGGCGTAACTTACTCATAGGGATACTATCTTGTTGACGAGATATATCCGGAATTGGCAACACTCGTTAAAGACGATTCAAGAACCATCTGATGATGACTACAAACGAATAAGGTATAAGCAAATGCATGAATCAGCAAAGAAAGATATGGAACGAGCATTTGGTGTTCTAAAGAAGAAAAGTGCTATACTAGCCAATCCCGCACGACCGATGAAAGAAGAAATAATAATGAATATGATGTATACATGCATCATATTACATAATATGGTTCGAAAATACAAAGGAAATGCGATATCTCCCGATTAGTATTCGGACGAAGCACATCAACCGGACGACCTCTTACGATTCGATGAACAAGTGCGACAAGTTATGAGGCAAATCAGATCGTCACAAGCGCTTCAAAACCCTCGTGCCAATTTGGTCGAACACTTGTCTCGTAATGTTTATTTTCAGTTTTAAATGTAATATTTTTAATATTCGAAGTCTAAGTAATGTTTTAATTTATGAATAAAAGTTTTTAATCTTGTACGTTTACGTTTTTAATTTTGTTCGTTTACGTTTACGTTGACATTTACGTTTTTAGTTTATGAATAAAAATATTTAAATAAAAAAATAGGTATGAAAGGTGAGAGCAATATGACCAAAATGAGGGAAAGGTAAGAGGAATTAAAAGATAATGAGACGAGACTTAAAGTTGAGATGGCGCTGATGTGTAAGTTGATGGAGTATGACCAATACTTTTAGCATTATGATTTTTTGTTAACACGTCTGATTGATGATCTGATAGTAGTTTGTAATAACTAACCTGGAATGCTTAAGTAAAGACAACAAACTATTATATTTTGCTAGGGTAGAGATTTACTTTGAGAAAAAAATTGATAATTTTAAAAATAATTATAACTACATATTTGAGATACATTGACTTGAATTAAATGCATCTTTATTCATTTAAATGCATTTTAATTAATTTTAAAAGTGTTTTTATAGTGAAAACGATGTAAGGTAGTACTCCCTCCGTCCCTAAATAAGTGTCCACTTTTGACTTTCGAAGTCATTTTTCAACAACTTTGACCTTAACTATATCTTTTTGTGTTATATAATACTTGATGCAAAATATATGAATAGATTGAGTTTTAATTGTAATTTCATTGATGTAATTTTCATTAACTATTATATAACACAAACAAAATAATTTAAGGTCAAAGTTGATTGAAAAAGACTTTAAAAGTCAACAGTGGACACTTATTTAAGGACGGAGGGAGTACTAGCAACATATTGACGCGCAAAAGACGAAAAATACATAGGATTCATCTAACTTGATGAAATGTGTCTAAAATATTACTTTTGCTCGTTAAATGCCATCACGTCATTTCCGTCATTACACTGTTCCCTCCGAATTGCTTACGTTTTCGATACACCCACTTGCATTACACTTCCCAAGAAACCTTGATATTAAGGGACGAAATTTGCAATGAAACTTTGGTTTGTATAAATGTCTTTGTCACCACACATTCTAGCCAAAGCTTCGTATACAAGTGTACACTACCAGTTCAACGAGTGGTGATTTGTGAATGTGACAAAACCTCAAAAATAAAAAATCCTATAGTAACAGGAACCTCGGTCTCCAATTCTACTGGTGTTCGAACTGTGGCTTTATTGGGTGGATTGACCCCCTGATGTGTTATCGAGTAGTCGATGTGATTCCTGGCCTCTTGAGAGCCAGGAATGAGCTGGAACGCGACCTAGAGGAGAAGGTGTTGTTGATGAGGGAGAAGGATGCGCTGGTGAAAAAGCTTAAGAAGCTGCTTGTTTTAACATGAATTTTGTGGTTGCCGTGTTTAAGTTCTTTTTGTTTGGTATGAAGGTATGGTGTTGTCTTTTAGGTATGCTTAATGTCGGGGAATAAGGTTGGTTTGTATTTACCTTTTTATGTTAATAAAAAAGTTATGTTAATGGTTTAATAGTTGGATCATTGTCCTCCATTTTTGTTACTGGAAATCGACAATGTAGTTGTATAGAATGTTGATGATGGTGTATTTGGTTTATCAAAAACATTAAACTGGTATGGAATGTTGTTTTGTATGATGAGTCCATGATGTTGTTATAAAATCAAAACAAGTTTGACTTATAGTCAACAATTCCTAAAAAACTACTTAAAATGATTACAAGTACCATGTTAAACCCAAATGATTACAAGTACCATGGTAAACCCAACTCTCTTAATACCATAAGTATATGAGGAATACTAGATCCACACCCATTTTATACAAAAAAAATTCACACCCATATGTGTCAAACAAATAGTGGTAGTGAAAAAAAGAAAAAGAAAATGTGATTGATAGTGATTGGTGAAACTAACATGACACATGTGTATGTGAAAATTTTTATGTGAGTTAGGAGTGGATGTAGCATTGCTCTAAGTATATTGTCTTCAACACAAACAGACATAAATAAATTGGCCTTAAAGCACACTAATAGATAACCATACAATAAAAGTCAACATTGTTTTTGTTATTGCACCATCAAACTGGTGTTAGTTCATTTGTTGTTTTCCTCTTCTACATGCTCTCTTCTTCCTTTGACCTCCACCATCCACTGTTGCTTGTGATCACACTGGCTGACTTGTGCTTCATGATACCTCTGTTGCACCTTATCTAGTACTCCTTTCTTTCTTGCTCCATTCTTCCCTTTTCTACTGACTTGGCATCATACTAGTGAAGCGAAAACTGGTCACTACCAACTAAATCATACCAATCTATTTCCTTAAAACGATATCTCTTATCTGGTGGTGAGGTAAAATCTCCACTGTTATGGATCTTTAGTGTAAATCAGGCTGTGAGATATGATTCTATGTAAAAAACATAAAACATCACCAAGCACAATAAGAAAAAAAACACTAATACTTATAACTAAAACGTAAACTAATTTTTACTCATACTATGCATGCTCGTAACATGATTTTGAACAAAATAATCAAAACAATTATTCCCTCCGTCCTATTTTTATTATCCACGTTTCCTTTTTGGGATGTCCCAATTTAATTGTCCACTACTAAAAATAGATAGGGAAGTTTGATCAAGTTTACTATATTACTCTTGTTTGAAATTATTATTACAAACTTTAAAGAAGACTTAAATTAATTACCTAAAGGTAATACTGTCTTTCTGTCAAAAAAATAAGAAAGAGAAAACAATAATAAATGCACTTTTTTTAAACTGTGTGTTTTTTGTCGGGAGACAATAATTTTGGGACGGAGGAAGTATAAGGAGAAAAAGCTTACCATAAATGAGTCATAAATCACGGATCGAGGAACTATGTGCTCGATCTTGCCTAAATGAATCTGCCACCATTTTCAAGATCTTGTTGATTTTGCTTGTGATTAGAAGTTTAGGAAAAAATATGAAATGAAATATTTAGATCAAAAAGAAATAAAAGTTTATTGGGTTTTGTGATAGTTGGCAGGTGGGTTATGCGGGCGGGAAAAGCGAAATGACGAAAATACACTCATGTGGAGGACACCTGATGGCATTTAACAGACAAAAGTAACGACCGTTTGCTTTAATGGCAATATTGCATCAAAAATGATATTTTAAGGACGAATGGTTTTAAAACTTAGCTTCTATGACCAGGTTGCGAATTTTGGAAACTTTAAAGACCCACGTCACCATTCAGTTTATGCATTCAATTCAAAGTCGCAAGATGATATCAAAAGAGTGGCTATAAATATGATCTCTTAATATGTCAGTCATTGTCACATGGAACTTGCAAATTTTAAGCAGAATTGTATTTAAAGGACTGTGAGGAAATTACATGAAATGAATCCCATAAAAAGGTCTATACTTATATGATGAAATTCCTGTTGATATATGGATTCCATAAAAATTAAATATAATTTAATTATATGTTTGGTTATGTTTTACTAGTAATCAACCAAAACGAGGATCATAAATTAATTTACATATGGTTTACTAGTGTAGTAGAAATCGCACCGCAAACCGTAAAACCGCAAAAACCGCTAAAAATCGAACCGCAAAAACCGCACCACGGCAAAAACCGGTGGATCGGTTTTAAGAAAAAAGAAAAACCACAAATTGCGGTGCGGTTACGGTTTTACCCGTAAACCGAACCACAAAACCCGCACCGCACCGCACATTGATTATTTAAAACTGAAAAACGACACATTGATTATTTAATGTGTGTTATAAGAGTAAACGGTATGGTGGCGAGGGCAGCTCGCCGTTCTGATGTGGCAGCTCGCCGTTCGCTCGCCACCACACCCCCTGGCTATTCTTCGCCAAACGGGATTTCGCCGTAGAAGTAAGCTAGAAAATGCCAAACTACTTTTTGAATATAACCGTTGTATACCATTTAATAGGTAACGGGTTTTTTTTCAAAATTATTTAATTTTTTTCTAAATTATACACACTTTTCACTATAAATAACACTTCATTTTAACATTTCAACACACACTTCTCTACCAAAAACATCATTTACGTTCAATATATCAACACACACACACAAATGTCTCAAGCTTCAAACGAAGGTTATTTTACCACTCTTCTCAACAGTAACCCGCAACAATACTCGTCTTCTCCGAACCAATCGAATCCGTCTACCCCATCATCACAAAACTCAAATTTTTCATCGCAACCGTATCCTCCGTATGGAACGTAAACGACACCCGATCAAGCTTATCAACAACAACTTGCGTATCATCAACACCAACAATAATTCGGCTTCCAAAATTTTCTATATCCAAGAAATACACCACCGCAATATTTTCCATCACAACCATAATATTTTCCATCACAACCACAATTCTTTGACTCACAACCGTCACGACCACAATTCAAAGTACCACAAGCCCAAGAACCCCGTGATGCAAGGCGTAAAGGAAAAAAAGTGTCTAAAAAGCAACCCATCGTGGATTTGGACGATGACGATGATGATGACGTGGAAGAAAAGCGAGCGAATACAAGTTGGACACGCGACGAAAAAATCTTGCTAACCGAGAGTTGGGTCGAAAGCTCTCAGAACGCCAATATCGGAAATAACCAAACCGAAGACGTGTTTTGGAACCAGATTATGCAAGATTTCAACACGCGAACAAAAAGTGCTCTTTGTACCAAAAATATGATGACTGGAAAATGGAGCAGGATTAACGGTGATTGCCAAAAGTTCAACGCTATTTACAAACATTTAACACGTAAAAGCGGGGAAAATGAGGCTGCTCATATCGAGAATGCAAATGACACTTATATGGAGCGGTATGGTAATAAAAAGTTCCAATATGTTCACGCGTGAAATATTTTAAAATCATACCCCAAATGGGATACAGCAAAGCCAATTGATAAAAATAATCTCACCGAGCTATTTGGCCTTGATCCGAGAGCTCGTCCCGCCGACATACCTCGACCCGCGAAAAAACCAAAATCGGTGGACACGTCAAGCGCCGCAGGGGGGAGGCACCGAGGAAAGTCAATCAGAGTCTATAACGGGGGTTCTACCTCAGGATTATAGACGCATATGTGAAGTTGTCGAAGCCGCGTACGAGGCAAAGAGAAAGAAAGAACTAGGGTTGCTGGAGTGTAGAGAGTTAGAGTTTCTCATGATTGATCCCTCCTCGTTGCCACCAGAGAAAGCCGCTTACATCCAAAGGAAACAAGCTAAAATAATGAAAAATATCCAAACGCTTAATTTGTCTTCCGTGCCGTATGTTTTTTATTTTCCGTATCGTTTCTTATGTTTTGTATTTTTTTTATGTTTTGTATTTTTTTATGTTTTGTATTGTAATTTAATTTTAATGAAACGAAATTAGTTTGTGTGAAAATATGGAAAAGAAAATAAAATTGTGGGTGGTGGGGCCAAAATGAGGAGGTTGATGATATGTTATGTGTGAAGGGGTATTTTTAAGTGTGAGTGTTAAGATGACGTGGCACCCGATGAGGCCAAAATGAGAAGCTTTGGTATGTCGTCATACCTATCCCTCTAAGGCTTTTAGTGCATATTATCTATAATATTTTTATACGACATAAGTGTGTGTGTTTACATTATATGCATTGTTATAACCGAAAAAATCAACATTGTAAACCAAAAACCCACATTAATTATATAAGTCACAAGTGATGGTGCGATGTGGTTAAAGCCCGCAAAACCGAAACCGTAAAATGTGGTGCGGTTTGGTTTCTATTTTTATAGAAATCGCAAGTGCGGTTACGGTTCGGTTTTAATCAAAACCCGCACCAAACCGCACCACACTCACCCCTATGGTTTACGGTTCAATAATTTAAAGATAATAGTTTAGGGTCTTTACTTAAGCAAAATAAATTTATAGATCAAATGAGAATAAATTTAAAATGAGAGATAAAAAATAACTATAATCACACATTAGAGATGTAGTCACGATTTGTATTAGTTGCATCACCGGTCTTTTAAATGTGTCTTAATATATTTTCTAGCTCAAAATTACATGCATAATGACTAGATTTCATTAAAAAGGATACTTTAGAGACGAATGGTATAAAATTCGGTGGCAAGGTTGTGAATTTTGGAAATTAAACTTCAAGGACAAACTGGTATATTTTGCTAAAGTAAAGACACCAAACTACTAGTATTTTTAAAAATGAACCGTAAACCATATGTACATTAATTTATGATCCACCTTTTGGTTGGTTACTAGTAAAATAGAACCAAACATATACTATGGATTTCATTATCATTTGACACTGTATCCTTCTATATAGTTTTGTCACTGTCACATTAACGTGTGCCACACACGTACATGACATAATATAAGTCTAGACCTTTTTATGGGATTTATATCATGTTAATCTCATTAGTTTCCCCCTCAATTGTGTGCTTGAAATTTGCAAGTTCCATGTGACAATGATTGACAGGTTGAGACCATATCTATAGCCACTCTTTTAATACCAGCTTGCGACTTTTAATGTATAAGCTGAATGGTGACGTGGGTCTTTGTTATTGGTTTCTAGACATTGTTACTTGTTAGCTTTAAACCCGGCTAAAATAGACATGTCTAGTTTAAAGCATTAACTTCTCGTATGTCATATCTCTATAACTCTATAAGAGCACACGGTATGGTGTTTGTTTTTTCGCGTTTTGAACGAAAACGCGACATGAAAACGCCACAACCACAACAGAAGTGGCGTTTTCGTTTCTCGCGCCTACATCCTCGGCCTAAATGGTCCTGAAAAACTCGACCTGAAAATGCGAGACACTGTACCGTGTCTCGCGTTTTCGGGTTTTATATTTTTTTTAAATAGCCGTTTAATAACGGTAAGAAAAAAATATAGCACTTTTTTGGTTTTTTGGTCCATTTTCAACCACTTAAATCCTATAAAATCCTTATAAAACTTATAATTTTTTCAAAACACACTTCTTTTATACACAACAATATGAATTCCAACAATGATATGTCCGATTTTTACGACTATTACGCTAAACTCGATATGGATTAGTATACACAATATTGTGAATATTTAGAGCAATATGAAGCTTTGGAGGATGATGAAGCCGAAAGTTCGAAAAAACACACTAGGAGATTCATACCACGTGAACGAGAATTGGCGGAAGAAAAGTTAAGGCGCGATTATTTTGGGACGAAAACACGCCACCTATATATCCGGAAGAATATTTTCGATGAAGGTATCGTATGACTTCTACACTTTAAAAAAAATCGTGCATGATATTACTAATTATCATTAGTTGTATGTTTTATTTTTATTGTTGAATTTTTATGTATTTTTTATTTATGTTTATGTATTTTTTTTATTTTAATGAAATTTTAATTTTAATTTTTTATAGGTTTTTTTTATATAAATGAAAAAAAGTAAGAAAAAGTGGGGCCCCCTTTCCCCCCCCCCCCCCCCCCGGCGGGGGGGGGGGGAAAAACAAAAAAGCTCCCCCCCTTCCATAACATCAAAAATTGTGGAGTTAACTAGGGAGGGTGTTATGGGTGTTTTGGTGTTATGGGAAAAAGTTTTGATGTGGCATCACTTTTCTCACGGCTTGAGCTCCACGGCTCAACATCATACCCCATGCTCTAACTATTATATCACTAAAGTATAAATTTTTTGGTGTCATAAACCTTTGTTCGCAATGCATTAAAACTTTTGGCTTTATAATTATATCAATTATACAATAAGCAGGCACCGGGTCAAAAAAGTAGGCTGAGCCACTTGGTTTGTTCTTTAGCTGATCAGACTATAAAAGTGAGCTAGGCCAATTGATTAAGCGGGCCGGACATAAAAAATGGTCTGGCGCATTTGCTTTGTTATTTAGCGGGCTGGACTAAAAATATGGGCTGGGTCATTTGATTTGTTATACTAAATAGCCTTGATGGTTCGGACTAAAAAAGTGGTATGCAATGTTTGATTTGTGGGCTGTAATAGGCCGGACTAAAAGGCATTAAGTGGGCCGGGCAATTTATCAACTAGCAAAACAAAAAAATAACTTAAATATATAAAAAAGGTACTTTATATATCTACTAGGATGCATATATAGTAAAAGTTAAAGTTCCTTTGTAATTTATTAAATGAAACATTACAAATTAGGCCAAATCATGTTGGTAAGATAAAATCCTAAGAAAAACGTCGTTACTATTATTGGAGGTACTGCCATTCTTAAATAAATATACTAATAAGGTTTATATTTTGGTTTCAGGTTGGGTTGAATATCGTTTGCAGTGTATACAATTTGCGTGATTGAAGAATTCTTTTCCCCGTGTATCATCATCTTTCAATTCTTAATTTTTATGTAAAAGTGGACTAGAAGTTATTTATGTAAATAAATAATTAGTATTGAATGCATGTTTTGCATTTGTCTATGGTCAATTGAGGTTACAGATTATTTAAGATGATTTGTTTCTCACACTATGATTTACATTGTATTCTCATGTATATTGTGTCTTACACACTACTCTTGATTTGGCGGTTGTGTTGTTCGATAACCTAATTCAATTAATAATAGAGAAGCTACATTTTTTTCTTCTCTTATGAATATTCAATGGTGAAAACTTACAAAAAATACTTGAGGATAAATAGTTGTGTACTTTTTGTCATTTATGTGTGGAACAATATTATATTTTATTGTTATTAATTGATGAAGCATACACCATTTAATATTACAAAGTCATAACTAAAAAAAAATTATGATTGTAAGTTTTATTTATTAGTGTTTTTAACAATATTCTTTATCATTTCAATATGTTGAAAACAATGTTTATCTACTTATTTCTCTTCTTAAATTAATAATTTTGATTTATAATTGTATTAATAACAACATTATATCTTTACACTAATCCGGTCTTAAACTTTCTTAATAACGTCATCAATATCGCAATCTATATATGGTTGTGTAAATTCGAGGTGATAATCCTTTAGTATAAGTTATTCGATTCTAGTTATGTAAAGTTTGACATATAACAATACTAATATCAAGTGTTAAAGTCTTAAATCTATTATAGGAATGTTTTAGAATCACATTAAGCTAAATTTGACAAATGGTTGTTAATGAATGTTAATTACGAAATGAAAGAACGAGTGAAAAGAAATGAATTTGTGCAAAAAGGAAGCAGCTTCATTCCCTTTTACAAAGTAATAATAATATGTTGCATTGTCTATAGGGATATCACGCTAGAACTACAATGTATAGTGAAACCAGTCAAAGAGTTCGGTCAATGAGGAGTCTAAACCTTAAATGTCGTGCACTAAGAAGTTTTACTTGAAGATTAACGTCCACTGTTAGCTTTTATCTCATAATTGATGTCATATTTTACTTTCAGTTTCATTAAATGTTTTTATATGCTTTTTGATACATGTTAATTTAGTTATTTTGCTAGAGTAGACTTTCGCCGTTAGAACCTTTTTTGATTACATTTATGATTCTTTTCATGTTATATTTAAACTTACACGGAAAACTTACCACTTATCGCATAAAGCATTAATTATCGGCCGCTATTAAATTCGCCGCAATGCGATGTACTCGCCGTATTAAGTGTGTGTGTGTGTTTAGGTGTATATATATAATATATAAATATATATAGTCCCCAAGCACCGACTCCGGTTCTAACCTTCTGAGACAAAGAAAATAATGTTCCTAAGCCACCTCCTAAGTCTTCTAATGAGAAGCTTTGTTCTTCTCAAGACAAGCATGCTTATGCTTACACCCTACCCAACTTTTTTTCTCATTACTCATTTAGGGCTTTCACTCATACTCTCTCACTCACAACACACACACACACACACAAAAATTCAGATCTCTCCCTTCCTCCTTTCCATTTTGGCCGACCACCACTATCAACAACCACACCACCATCACTCAAAAATACTTCCAAGGTTACAAGAACACATTTTCTAGTTATTTCGAGCACTTGCAACAACAAATCACCATCAAGAAAACACCAAAGATACTTAATTAATAACATAAATAATATCAGCTCATACCTTGATCTCATCATATTTTCATGTTATAAAAGTAAGAATCAAGGTGCAAGACGACTTGTGTCTATCTTGCACCAAGACTCTCTAAAAACAATGTTTTATGCACTTTTCTTGCACTCTTTGGTTAGGTACATTAACCTTGAAGTAAAATTAAATTTAATAACTTATTATGACTCTAAAATGATGTTTGATATGAAGTATAAACTTGCTTTGGTCGTTTATAGGTTTTGGTATAAAAAGAATTCATGGAAATAGTGGGTAAAATAGGGAAAACCTTGGTGATTGAAAATAAAAGTCTCACTAATACGGCTATAACTTGCTCAATTTTTTAATTTATGGCTGGACCTTTCGAGCTAAATGAAGGTCTTTGAGTTATCTACAAAAATTTTCTTTACCCCAAAACTAAAAGATCGGATCTAGGCTTCATATATTGCTTGCAAGAAAAGTGTGCAAATCTGTCACTTTTGGGACAAATTTGACACACGATTTTTAAACATCTATAAAATGGTTATATTTTAATAATTTTTCATGAATCCAACTCTGAGAGTTGAGTTTAATCTTTAAGTTTATAAATCTAATATCCTTTCGTAACAAAGATTTGATTTGGGTGAATTTGATTGGTTGAAAGCGAGAGTATAAAATCTGAAATATGCATAGAAATTACCTTATTCAAATGAATATCTTGTCATACTTTTATGAAGATGACACCATTATACCTCTCAAACTGTTATTTAATATATTAAGCTTTCAACCCATAGGTCTTTTAGAATAGCTATTCATTTGATCAACTTTTGAGCTAAAAGAAAACATGTTGTCTAGTGGACTATTTTGGACAAATTTGATATACTATATTGTTTAAGTCTTATCTCACTATAAGAAACTTGTTAAGAGTTGAAATTAGATCTGGAACACCTTCTATATGTTTACTAAAACCTACCAACACCTAGGTCATGATTCAAAGGTCTAGACCCTCTGCTATACACGTTTTGTATAAGTGTTCAGATTTGAGTTCAAAACTTGTATGAGTCATTTGGCTAGGTTAAAACAACGGGAAAATCTACCAAAATTCATGGACACTCTAAACTCATAGTATTAAAATATGTGTAAATGATTTGGACTATAAAGAGTTTTTACTTGATTAAACGGCTACTCAAAGTGGCCGAGTTTTCGGGACAGATTTGGTATTTTATGTACTTTATGAAAAAATGACTTCGGGTAACAAATCTAGATAATTGACACAACTAATAAACTTAAAAGAATTTGTTAGATCATATCGTATAGGGTCTAAGAAGGATTATTACTTGCCTTAGGTCTCGAGTATAAGGTTGTATGTTTGTTTGGGTTGCCTAGATTACTTGGAAATTTGTCGGAACGTATACTCTCGTCTAAACTCACAAGATGAGTTTCGTAGCCCCTTTTTACCTATGTTTTTCCCTAGGGCAAAATGATACTCAAATGATTTTCTTTAAATGTTTTTATGTTGTGATACATTGTTTTCATATTTTAGACAAGATGTGCGTTTTGATTGCTATGTTTGCCTTACTTTGTGTAATCATTTTGTACTATTCAGTTATGCACAACTGCTTAACTCCTGTTTGAAGCCTAAGGATATATTGATAGTACTATTTGGGTTGACACCCCCACCCTTAGTATTTCTGTGTGTGCTTTGTCTAAGGGTGTATATTATCCAAGCAAGTTTATGTGCGATGCAGTCATGAGGCTCCGTTGTTGTGATTGTGGGATTTCATTAAGTGCTCGTATATGCATATCTTACTCACTATTCTCCTACATGTATAATATGCACAACAAATGGGTTTAATACTGAAACCTACGAGCTCACCAACTTTATGTTGATGTTTTTCAGTCATACTGCTCTCTTATATCACTACGATTGCATAACATCTACACCCCGCACGACTACCATCGTGTTGTATCATCACAGATCTCGCTTTATGAGGTCTAAATGCGCACTATACCTACTCTAGTTGACATGAGATGACACAATACAATCACCACACTTCATTCTCTAGCTCTCAATGTGCAAATACACTACTAATTACGCATTTGCTTTTCCGCATTCTAAGCTATCCATATGATACTCTTCAATCTAAGTAGATTCTCAACAGATCATAGAGCGAATTAAATCGATATACCTTGGGATACTGACTATTTACTGATGTCGCGTGCCTAATATGTTATCTAACAATGTTTTATTTCATGATTGCTTATTAAAAATAAAGTTCTAGATATACATATAATGCAAATGTGATTTAGTTTTGATTAATGGAGGGTCTGTGTGGGTGCTCTATCCACTCTATGCCACAATACTCATACACTTAGCCACATTGACCCACTTTGATCCACCAGAGCAAATCATCCAACCCTAACGTAGCGAATGCCGTCAACACTCAGAGCACACTCACATAGCGCACTTCTATCATCTCATTACATCGTACTACCAGAACGTCCAAACATCCCGCAGCAATATCGTTCTCTAAGTCTACAAACGATTCGAAGTATTCATTTTTAGGTGATAACAATAAAGATGCATAAGGAGAATAGTGTTTTCTGCCTTGCTTAGTGAGACTTAAATTGGAACCCGCTTGGGTTGATGTCATTGAGCGATTTGCATTTACCCTTTTGTTTATGGATTTCTTTGGATTTTATGTTTTATGTTATGTTGTCTCGACATGTGGGACTTTCATACATTATGATTAGTTTTTATGATATCTACATCGTGATGCAAGTCCCAGCTTGTATTCGATGTCGAGGTGACACTTTATGTCGAATGTTCATTTAGTAAATTCTCAGTCTGTTGTACCAATGCTTTATGATGGTTCTTCTCTGTCACGCCTCGCGTTCCCGCCTCTGGTAGGGTGCGACAAGACCAGCAGCAACTTTCCTCGTCCTATCATATCCCTCAGAAGGTTCACACATGGGTGTAGTAGTAGTGTTTTGTATAGGGATAAAATTAGTAAAACCCGTACTAACACAACCCTCATTCCTCGTATTCCTTGTAGAAGTAGCCTCCTATTCTACCACAAACTCACCACCAGAGGATGATACCATATGATCATGTAATGAAGGAAAGGATTCCACATCAGCCATTAATAAACCAGACGAACCATTACCTTGATTAGTATTATTCTTCTTTTTACCACCCCCTCCCGGATCCAAGAATCCCACTCTCATCATCAACACATACGATTACAGTAATTCACGAAGAACGTCAATCTTCAAATTAATGTATGAACCCTAAAGAAGTTAGGGTTTATAAATAGTGCAAGCACAACCTTTGATCTTGGAAAAAACCTTATAATAGAAGAATGATCGACCGGTGTAGTATTGCACCAACCTAACTAACCCTCCCCAGTAGCAAATCCCTTTGATTATGCAAGATGAAGACAGATTAAGAATGAATATAGACGACCAGTTGTGTAAATAATCTAAACCAGCAAACCCTAAAAACGAAAAAAGCCCTAAGACAATAAAGAACCACACACCAAATAACCAAGATTAGTTACTGCCGATCCAAGATTGAATTAGTAAGAGTGATCGCTTCAGGGATTGAAGAAGCGTTGGATCGTTTTTTCCTTTAGGGTTTTTGGTCGCCAATATCGTCACCTAGGGAAAGTAGTCTTTTCTGTTAACACTCACTATGGTTGAAATGGAGCATAAAACTTTTAATGAGTTTTAAAACTTTTTTGAACTCTTCCTTGCTTGCACATACTGACAACCCATCGCAATAATTACCACACTTTCTCCTTCTATATTGTTACTGTATATCTGCCAACTACCCTACTTTTATCCGTTTACCTCCGCCAACATTGCGCAAGCACGATGGTATGTATACGTAATAACTGATCGAGGATTTGTTATAGCAAATATGCATTTTCATTGATTCTACATAAACTAAAAAATTAAAAAACCCCACGATTCTCTCCTAACGATTTTTTTGGCGACTTTAAAAAAAATTAACCATAAATTTGATTGAACTTAATTCTTCACATCCTAATTCAATTAATGATTCTATTACATCACTATGTTTGAATTGTTTGTAATTATTCTTAGGATTAATTACTTGCTTCTTGATCCAGTGTTGTTTTAAGGTTTGTCTATTGTCTTAGGGTTTCGAGTTTTAAGTGTATTGTTTAGGTTTTTGTTGCTAAATTGTTGCCTGATCCGTTTGTTTAATCCTTATAACGTATCTTAACTGGTTGCTTGATCTTGTTCACGATTTTTGGCTATCCTTAACTGAAATCCCTAATCGATTTTCGATCCTAGGGTTTTATTTAATTCCAAATCGCTATTTGGTTTTGGGTTTAGGTGTATGTTCTAGGTTGGTGATTTTTGGTTGTGCAATTACTTGCTGCTCGTAGACTAAGGTTTGGTTGTGGTGGTATGGAGCGTGGATTTCTAAGCCAAATAGGTAGTGGGAGGGGGAGAGACGTAAAGGAGAAGGATCTCAATGGGAATAAGAGGAATACTACTTCAGGTATTGGTTTGAGTACGGAATTAGATGATACTATGAATAAAGATACTCCGGTTGGTGTTGCCTCTGCTGTAACGGAGGGGGTAACACCATCTGTGGCCGACAAGACGGTGAAGAAGGAAAAGTTAAGCCCTTTGGAAGATACTACTGTTCTGGGATCTTTTCCACCATTATCTACACCAGGTACTGCTACGGATGGTAATGCCCCTGTTAAGTCTTTGTATGCTAATGTTACACGTAAACCAAATGGGAAGAAACTGAATTTTCGTATATTGTTTACACCGGGGGTAATGTGATTGATGTGGTTGTCCCTGTGGAGTCTATTCGAGCTATAAATGAACTGTTTTCTAATACAACATATGGTTTTTTCTTGGGAAAGAATGCGGCATACCCTGTTGTTGCTAACTATGTTAGGAATACTTGGGGTAAATATGGGCTTATTCATTCTATGTTCAGCTCGTCTACTGGATTATTCTCCTTTCAATTTAGTTCCATTGACGGATTATATGCTATGCTTGAGAATGGTCCATGGTTTATCCGGAATAACCCGCTTATCCTGAAGAAATGGCATTCGGATGAGAACCTAATGAAAGAAGATATTAGTACAGTCCCAGTTTGGCTTAAACTCCATGGTGTACCTGTTATGGCCTTTAGCGAGGATGGCTTGAGTGCCATTGCTACTAAACTGGGTACTCCTCTAATGCTTGACTCTTATACATCTGATATGTGAATGCAATCTTGGGGTAGGTCAAGCTATGTTAGAGCTATGATTGAGCTTTGAGCTGATGTGAAGTTGAAAGATAACATTGTCGTGGCTATGCCTAAACTTACTAGGGATGGACATTACATATGTAATGTCCGTGTAGAGTATGAGTTGAAACCTCCTAGGTGTGCGTCTTGTAAGGTTTTTAGACATATTCATGAGGAATGTCAGAAGAATACAGGTGTCGGTGAGAAGAAGAATCTGAAGAAGCCTAGTCAAACTTCTCGAGGTGTTCCGGCTGGTTCAAAAATAGGTTTTAAACCTTAGAAAGAATATAGACATGTTCTCAAAAAGCCTACTACAAGCTCTAGAGGCAATAAGAAGAAAGGTGTGGTACCTACTATTGAGGTTAGTAATTCTAATCCATTTAAAGTTCTTAATTCGATCGATAATGATATGGAGTTAGGTACCAATGAGGGGACTATTAATTTGGTAAATAACGAGGCTACTTCAAGTGGATCCTCTTTTATGAATGTTGATAATAGTAGTACTAGGACTACTCCTATTATTGATAAAATCGGGAAGTTTGAGGAACTACTTACTAGTGGGAAAGCTACTCTTGTGGATGAAGCTGATAATCCTTTGAAGAAGGTAGAGTATCCGGATGATTATGATAGTGAAGATGAGGTTGCATCAGTTGATAATGATATGGCTCGTTCGATGGCTTCAAAAAGGGTAGGTTTTGACACTCAAAGTTTGCTGGAACAATGGAAGGATTCGTATGGTAATGATGACTATGATGAAGACCCATACGATGATGATATGTACGAAGGTCAGGATCTTTCTCAAGAGCTTCAAGCTATATACGATAATCTGAATATCCGAGTTCGAGGTCGCAAGAATAAATAAATTTATGTTTATTTTGTTTTGTCATTTTGTGTTCTTTCCTTTTAGGAAGTAGCTTTCCCCATGTAACGGGTGGTGATGTGGGACTCACCCTCATCCCTTGTACTTAAATGTTTTTTGGCGTAAAATTTTTTACCAGGGAAACCCTTACCAAAAACAAATATGCATTTTCATGCTCAAACATGACTCAACCTAGTTTGAATACATGCTCGGATCTTGACTCAAAGCTCGATAATAAATACCGAGTAATTTAAAAATATTTTACTTAAGTAAACAACATTTAAATAAACCGAAGGATGGAATATATGATTTTTTGTAGCTAGCCAAAAAATCGAGTTGGCAAATGAGAAGTCGACGTCGAACAAACTAATTTATACGAAAAGAACCCCATGATTACGACTGCCAAGAGCTGTAGTTGTCTTTATGAATTCAAGAGTGCTTGACACGTTTTCTATGTTTTGCATGTGTCTCTAAGGCGTTAGTTTTTTCTTACCAATAACATTTTCGTTTGATAGAAAGCATCGCGCACTTCAAACCTTAACCCGTTAGCCACATACATATTACGTGCGTACGATTACTCCTTATTAGTTTAACCTCCTATTATATTCAAACTACGTACTAGGTAAGTACACATGTTCATATATAATATGACTGAAACTTATATGTTTATAAGTAACAAGCAAAAGAACCCGCGCGTTGCGGCGGGACTAATTTTTTCCCGAATAATTTCGTTTTTTACGTTTCGGGGGGTTTTTTTTGGGCGATGCGTTATGGCGGGGCTAATTTTTAATATTTTCTTTTTTTGTATGATCCGGGGGAAATTTTTTTGCGTTGGGACGGGCTAATTTTTTCCCTAATATTTTCTTTTTTTGGGACGGCTTTGTAAATTTTTTTACGGGAATTTTTGTGTAAGAAAATTTACAAATAGTTAAAAGGTGAGGGTTCGTTTTGTATTTTTTTAGGCCATTTTTGGGGTTTTTTTTGCTAATTTTTTCCCGGATATTTCCTTCTTTTGTACGATTTGGGAATTTTTTTTTGCGTTGGGACGGGTTAATTTTTTCCCGAATATTTTTTTTTGGGACGGTTCGATATCTTTTTTTTGGGCCAGATTTTGT
>BQNB010034283.1:0-10086 GCA_026074375.1 Tanacetum coccineum
GTAACAATAAACCCTAAAAAAGTTTATCGAAGTAAAAAACATATAACATACCTCTTTATTTAGCTCAATCAGCATCTAATTATAGAAAATGGCATGTATAAACATGCATGCACACACACACGTATACTACAGAGTAACTAAAGACACTATAAGAACTACCTGAGATATATATGTAAGTAGATATACAAAAGCGTATCGATTAGTAGAAAAGGAGAGACACCAAAGATGCAACCACAATCCACATCAAGCATATCCATCCAATGTGAGCACGAGCCACCAAACCCGGATTTGGATTTTGATTTGGAGCAAGCAGTTTCACCAGATAAACAGCAGCAGAAAGTAAACCATAGATAACAAAACAAGCAATAGGTATCTTTACCATCTGAGAGTGAGTTTCAAAAGGAAACCCTGGGTTTCCTTGTGACTTCATAGCAGCAAAAGCAAGTAAAGCACTGATGATAAGAGTAAATGTGGATTGTGGCAGAGCTACATCCACATCATCATCGTCCATTGCCTCTACTAATTGACGCCAGACTTTAGGCATGCCTCGCACCACTGCTAAGCCTCGTTCTTGAGCAGCTTCTAAAACTTGACGCGCACGATAAATGATACGGTGGAAGAGTGTGTTGTTGTTGTTGATGTCCATTGGGTTTTCGCTAATCGTGAAGTGGAAGTTCTTTCTCTATTTAAAGAGAGCTAGCTAGGAAGACATAAATGGTAAGTATTGTGAAAGATTTTAATTTCAAGGGGCAAAATGAAAATTAACGACACACAAACTCCAAAATATGGTACACGCGTTTACAATTCCATTCTCTTTTTCCTTGTTTTCAAGTGATTCATTGTTGGTTACCATTTTTGATTTTTGGCTGCATGTGGTGATGTGAAAGTCGATGGTGTTTTCATGCCATTTAAATATGGTAAACCCAATGGACATCAACAACAACAACACACTCTTCCACCGTATCATTTATCGTGCGCGTCAAGTTTTAGAAGCTGCTCAAGAACGAGGCTTAGCAGTGATGCGAGGCATGCCTCAAGTCTGGCGTCGAGTAGAGGAATTGGGCGATGGTTTGGATGTAGCTCTGCCACAATCCACATTTACTCTTATCATCAGTGCTTTACTTGCTTTTGCTGCTATGAAGTCACAAGGAAACCCAGGGTTTCCTTTTGAAACTCACTCTCAGATGGCAAAGATACCTATTGCTTGTTTTGTTATCTATGGTTTACTTTCTGCTGCTGTTTATCTGGTGAAACTGCTTGCTCCAAATGAAAATCCAAATCCGCGTTTGGTGGCTCGTGCTCACATTGGACGGATAGGCTTGATGTGGATTGTGGTTGCATCTTTGGTGTCTCTCCTTTTCTACTGATCGATTCACTTTTGTGAATCTACTTACATATCTCAGGTCTTTCTTAATTAGCATCACTAGTTAGTGGCATGCATATTTATACATGCCATTTTCTATTATTAGATGCTGATTGAGGCATATTACTTGATACCAAAAAAATAAACTATTAAACATGATAAAAAAAAATAAACCTACACAAATATAGCAAAAAAAAACCTTTAAATATGAGGCCCAACACATAAGCCCGTATAAGAAAAACACAACCTATTAAACATGAGACCGAAAAAATAAACCCGCATAAAAAAAATTACGCCCCGTAACAACGAACGAAAAACTAACGCCTCGCAGCTGTAAGAAAGAGTTTAGAGATATAATTTGTGTATTGCATTTCTCATAACAATGATACAATATATAGGAGTATATGGAGTATTCTAGAATCCATATTAAATGAATTTGACTAACATAAATGACTTGACTAATAACTTTGACTATAATAAATTACTTTAACTAGAAACTTTGACAATTATAAATTACATTGACTAAAACTCTCCCGCAGTTTGAGCGGCTAGAGGAACCGGACGATTCCAAAACTGGTACGAACTAATCAAATAAAACTAGTAGGGTAAACCTTTGGTGATGATATCCGCATACTGATAACGTGACGGACGTTGTTGAAAGTATAACCAGTATAGCACCTGGGGTATAGCAAACAAGATTCCGAACAAAGTGAATGTCAATAAGGATATGCTTCGTGCGTTGAATGTTGCACGGGATTTGAAGAGAGATTTGACAGGCACTCACTTTGTCTACAATAACAAGTGTAGCGTGGCTAGCGGTGTATGATGTTTACGTAATAGATTTGTAACAAGCAAGTTCAGCAACCCGCATTGGCAAACACCCCGAACTCCAGCCTCGAGCTCTAGATCTGCGAGAGAGTTAATTGGCGCTTCGATGACTAGGAGAGAAGATTGTTGCAAAGGTAAAAACACATAACCAAGGTTGATCGACGAGTCAGTGGGACAACCGCCCAATCCGCATCTGTGTATAGCTCTAAAGTTGACGTGTAGTGGAAATAAAGCGTAATCCATAGGACAATGGTGCCACTCACATACGTAAGATCCTCTTGAGAGCAGGAGAGTTGGGCATCTCGGGGTCATGCATATAATGAGACTAGACCTGCTGGCAACAGCATAATGAAATGTCAGGCCGGGGTAAGGTGAGATTACTTAAGCCCGGCTAGGCATGCGATATAATGTAGAGTAGAACATAGGTAGCACCATCTGCAGATAGTTTGGATGTCCGTGCAACAGGTGTACGACTACGGTTTACAATTAAGCATACCAGCGCCGATCAAAAAACTTAGGTCAATACTTTTGTTGAGATAAATAACATCCCCGAAGCATTACGAGTCATGAAATGCCCACGAAAATTAATTAAGTGAGCCCCAAATCAGTCTTGGAGTCTCTGCCATGTAAGCGAAGTGTAATCTGCTGTAACAGATCAGAAGAAGATGCAGTCAAAACAATATCATCAACATATAGAAGCAAGTAAGCAGTGTCTGCCCCCTGTTCTTGTAGATAAAGAGTGAAGATGTACAGCGGACTATGTATGCAAACCCAAAACCGAAGCAGCATAAGCCGCAAAATCTCTAAAAACAGGCCCGAGGGGCCTGTTTCAGCCTATATAAAGAGATCTCTGAAGAATGGCAAACTTGATCTGGGATCTGCTGGGGATCCCGAAAAACCAGGTGAGGTATGGTGCATGTATACAGTCTCTGATAACGATCCATGTAAAAAGGCATTCTTGACATCAAGCTGGTGAACGGGCCAATGTCTAGAAATGGCTAGACTGAGTATGTTACCGAATAGTAGACAGTTTGACAACGACTAAAAGTCTCATTCACATCAATACCTGAAAGTTTAAGTGTCATTTGCAACAAGACGAGCTTTGCTACCGATGAGGTCGTACATTGAGCGTGTATACTTATGACCGAAAGACCACATAGAACGAACAATGTTCGCGTCCGGTGGCCGGAGGCACAAGAATCCAAGTATTATTTTTAATTAAAGCAGTATATTCATAAAGCATAGCACGATACCAATTTGGGTCACGAAAAGCAATGGATAGGACTTAGTAATAGGTGTATGGTGGACTCGGTAAGTTGAATGTTGAGTGGGACGATTAGTACCGATACAAAAGCGAGTGACCATGGGGTGAGTCGAGGTGGGATTATTGTGGTTGTGTGTAGGAATAGTTGTTTCAGTGGATGCATTTGATGTGGGCTAGACGTTTGGTGAGTGGGGAAGTAGGCTAGACTCATATGTTTGGTGAGTCGGTTGGAGTGGGCTTCGTGGTGGACTGGGTGGAGCAGCAGTTAGCAGTAGAGGTTATAGTGGTGGTGGGAAGTGGACTATTTTGGTTGCATTGATTGATGCAGAAGTGGAGTTTGGTATGATGTGTTGATGTTGGATGTTGGTGCGAAGTGTCAAAAAATGTTGTACCCGAGGGTGAGTCATGAGGAGTCATAGACCATATGGGAAAACTGTCTCAATTCAAATGTTACATGATGGGTTAGATGTATTTTTCGTGTTTATGTTAGGCCATCGAATATCGCGGTGATTTGTCGGATTATCCCAGAAAAATTGCGGGTGTAGCCCGTGGTTCAAGTTTGTGATTTGTGTGAAGATGAGGATAGCAAAGGCAACCAAAAACACGAAGATCCGCATAGTTCGCTGTGTTTGTTTTTAAAAAGGCGATCGTGTAGTTTGAGGTATTTTCATTGTTGATGGCGTGGTGAGGGTGTTAAGTTGTTCAAGAGGTAGGCGGGCATGTGAATAGCTTCAACCCAACAATATAAGGTCGGCAGGTGAGCTGGAAAAGTAAAGTTCGAATCATGTGTCGATGGTGCGTATCATTCTGTCAGTTTTCCATTTTTGTTGTGAAGTCTTGGGTCCAAGAGGAAACGAAATGGACTACCATATGGTCACAAATAGTTGGTGAAAGGGCAGTATTGTCAAAACTCACCTCCATGATCACATTGCAAAGGATTTAATATCACAATTAAAATGGTTCTTAAAACATAAGCACGGAAAATGAATAAATGTTGCGACAAACACATCCGACTTATGGTCGTAAAGGGTACACCCATAAGTAATGTGAGAAATGATCAAGAAACAAGGACATAATATTCTAAATTACCCGAAACACTAGTAATAGGAGATGTCCATAAATCAGAATGGATAATATCAAAAGGAGCCTTAACAATAGTTTCTGAAAGTGAGAAGGAAGCTCAGTAGTTTGCCAAGCTGACAAGCATGACAAAAGCACGAAAGATTTGTCTTAATACTTGAAATTAAATATGAGAAAACTAACGAACGTAGAGCCTTCACTTCCCGGATGTCAAGTCCGTTGGTGCACGTTTGCTGTCCCAACCAGAAATGGCTTGAGGGTACGACGGGAGACGTGACTGGATAAAGGTCACCGTGCTTGTCATCTGTCACATATTAGGAGAATTGGACGGGTCATATATCCCTTTACAGATAAAACCAAACTCGTCAAATTCAATTTACATTTATTTTCACGAACGAATTGAGTTACAGAAATTAAGTTTTGACATATTGGGTGTAAATGAGAAGCATTATTTATGTGAAGTGTACGGTAGGGTGTTGGTAGACGTGATATGGCCCCTGTTGGTGACAGGATAGATTTCCCGTCACAACAAGGAACAGATGGAAATAGCGTGAATTAAAAATAGTACTAGATTATTAACTGAAGATTAAGGTGGAGAAGACGAACCAGTATCCATTGTTTCCAATTTGAGTTAGCCGGATCCTGTTAAGGTTAATGTAATTAAAAAGCATGTGGTCAGTTGTGTCTCTTGACTAGTGCGAACAGAGGGCAGGCAGTTGTTTTGTTACAAGCAGCCGATGTAGTAGATGGGCAATCTGGTGGCCATTGAACCCGAACGTGGGCTGGTGTGGTTGTGTTTGCTGAAATCCTGGAGGGGCATTGGGCCTTAAGCCCATTGTGTTGTTATGTTGAACTGGTTGCTGACCCTGCGAAATGGATAAGCCATACTGGGCCAATAGGTTTTGTTGGGCCTGAATGAGGGATTAGAGGTGATGTTGGCTGGCTGAATTAGACCAGTGTGTCAAGGCCCTTCTCATTGATGCATGGAGCGTAGTATTATCGTTGAGAAGAGTTCGTGGCGTGGTTGTTGGTGCCTTTTGGAGAGGCATGAATGAAACGACAATTCGTCCCCCAAGAGCAATAACCTCGGCCAAAGTTGCGAGAGATCTCTGTCTTGTTCTCATTACGGGTATCGCAATCACGATTGTTGCGGTTGTCTTGAATCCGTGGTTGGGATGTAGCAAGAAGATTGTGGTGAGTTGATGTAGTGGACGTAGAGAGTTTTCGGTTGCTTAGACCGGGAGCGCATCTCCTCAGTCGGTGACCATGGTGCGAACAGTTACTAGGTCAGGAAAGGGATCTTTGTGAGCAATTATTTGAGCAAGGCTTCCGTATTTTTCACTTAGGCCGTTGATGGCATAGGTGACAATATCGTCATCATCCATGGTCGAGCCAAGGTCGGTAAGAAGAGTGATAATGGAAATCCAATCTTGAAAAGTAGGAGCTCTGGTGTGGTCGGTCGCCCATTTGTGTTGTCACGTAAGTTCACCTTTTAAAGCAACGGTACGATTCTTTTGGAGTCCGCTTTTTGTTTTCTTGGAAGATGGTTTTCGTGTTGTCCCATGGCGGGCTTTAGCCGATGCCAGAGCGTTTTGGTGCTGATCATCCTTTTCCGAAGCGTTGGAGAAAGGGTAAGAAAGATCCATGATTTTACGATGGAGTCAGCCGTGATCCATTCGTCGGTTGGTGGATCAGATGTGGACGTCGATCCATCGATGTGGTTTAGCACGTTAAAGTTGCTGCAGTGCCCTTTGAAAAAGTAACTCCATGTGGAGTAGTTCGATTTCTGAAGGATCGAGTTTTATCGGTGTACTGAGACTATTGATGTTATGTACACGCGTTAAATTTTTTCAACCAAGGTTAAGGGCAGGAGGGGGGGTTGGGTGGTTGTATTCGAGATTGTCATGGCAGAGTGATGTGTTCGACTGTTCAAATCCGAGGTGAGGTTTGTGATTTTTAGGGTTTTGGGGATCGGCTGTGAAGGCCTGATACCATGTAAGAAAGGGTTTAGAGATATAATTTGTGTCTTGCATTTCTCATAACAATGATACAATATATAGGAGTATATGGAGTATTCTAGAATCCATATTAAATGAATTTGACTAACATAAATGACTTGACTAATAACTTTGACTATAATAAATTACTTTGACTAGAAACTTTGACAATCATAAATTGCATTGACTAACAGCAGCAACGCGCGAGTAATCCTGCTTGTTTTCTATAATTACATGCTGATTGAGCTAATTAATAAATAATAAAGAGGTATGTTATATGTTTGGTCCTTCGATAATGTTTTTTAGGGTTTTGTGTTGGGTTTTCAATAAATCTCATCATGTTTCTAATAATGATATGTATTCTATTAGAGTATGCTTCTAAATCTCATCTCCGAGTTGTGTCGGGTTTTCAATAAATTCAAAGTAATTATAAAAAAATATTACAAACTCTAGCTAACACACGTTATTATTTCTCTCTTGGCCATTGTAGTTTACGTGGGTCTTTTGTCATAGCAAAAAAATTTTTTTTTTTCAATTCTGCAACTCTTCGTCTTCCCCGTAACCTTGTTGATCGTTTGTGGCCATATATGTTGTTTTCTAATTCAGGTTTTGTTCATCCTTAATTTATGTAAAACGAATTATGATATTTCTAGCTTATTTTGAGGAAAATGACGATGCCTCAAGTGTGTGATGCCAACTTCACAACTCATACTGACGACGTACTCTAATCAATATAACCTATATAACCATTATCAAAGCATAAACAAAAAGTTAATATTATCAGAAAACAGTCTGCAAATACATCGAGTGACTGTTCAAGATCCCCAAGATACTATTATTTTGGGCATGTGGTTTAGTTTCATTATATTTGCGTACTAAAGTCTTTGTTTTAGCAGAATATAACTACTTATGCAGCTTTCTATAAACTGGCCTACAAGTCATGGTAACCCAGAAATGCCACATTCAACACAAAATAGGCCCTCTAAATGTTGTACGAGAGATTTAAGTAGTCGTAATTACCACTATGCAACTTACATTTTAAATTAACTTGCAACTTGGGCCTCGAAGTGGCTCGTTACATAAAGAATGGCATTTCTCAACTCCATTCTATTGAAAAAATGGTTAACAAACACATACATACTTCTTAATGGTTTAAATAACTTGTCTATAGGCTATTTTAATGTTTTTTTAACTAATGAACGTTTGAAACTATTGTTTTTTTGTGTAAACAACCTTAATTTGAACTATAACAATTAGCTAATGGGTCACTAAGTACACTAATAACATTTTTTTGAAGTTATACACATTACCCTTGAGAACATACTAGACACTCAAAATCACATATAGATAAAGTTTTGATTTATGAAATAATTAAATTTTAAAAAAAAGAGTCTAGCTGCAACCACATATCCTTGAAGAAAGATTGCGTAAGAAAGTCCGAAACTAATACCACTTGTTTGTTAGTGCATATTGCTAATCTAATAGACCAAAAGTATTTGGGTTGTAAGAGATCAAACGTTACCACTATTAAATTGGTAATTTACTTGTAATTTCATTCAACACACAGACATAACATATAGATACAATTACAATGTGGATGGGCTAAGCTTACAACAAAACTGTGATGCGTATTTTACAACAAAATTAAACACAAAACTTGAAAATGTAAACATACAACTAAACCAACATATTGTACAACCAAATTAAATATTACCATTTAAAACACCATCTTACTATATTATTTTCACATTGTAAATTCTAAGCAAGCTACAACATAATAAAAATATAAAACACCTTTAAAATTAGAAGTATATGTTGTTATATACATTGTATAAACTAATTAAACACACAAGTTTCATACAAGTTGATAGTACATAAAAAAGTCGTCTCCCAAGAACTTTTTTTATTTTCACTATGATCGTATATTCAAGATGGAGTATTTATCTATGGAGATGGTAAATCTTTTTTCAGTCATGGTTTATACATGTGGCTCAAAGATACAAGGAAGAAGTTTCACAAAAAGGATAATGTAGATACTGGTTATGGTGGTTGAGGGTGGAGAAAGCGGGGAAGGGTGGTGGCGGGATGGATGAGATGGTTTGAGAAATTGTAGAGGAAGAGTTGTAGAGTTTAATGGGTATGTGGTTTCTTTTGTGTTAGATAAATGATAGGTACTTTCATGAAGCTTTCCTTTTGAAGCAAAAATTACAAAGTAATTTTTTTTCCTATTTTTAAAACACGGTCCCACGATTATCAGTGAATTGAAAGTTGTAAATTGTAATGGATGGTTTCTTCTTGCGTTGACTTTCCTTGCTAACTAATATATTGATATGTATACCATCATAGTTAAAAAAACATAATGTATGCCAGTGAGAATAATGGAATGTATCAATACGTATACCCTTGAAAATTAAAAAGAAAAATACTTAATATACGCTAAACAAATCAATTACGTCAACCAAGCATGTTTAAAAAATATTAAACTCGAACCGTGATAAGAGTGTTTTTCCTGTATCGGGTTTTTTATGGTTTCGGTGTCTTGGTTTCCATTTTTTGTGGTTTCAGATTGAGCATGTCGGCACAGTCTGTCGATTTCACATATTTTTTGAACATCCCTATCCATAAAGCTTAACATTATATAAATGTAATAATCATTATGAACAATCGAAAAACATTAATTACTAAAATATTTATTATTGCAACTGTATAATAAAAAACATTGCCATTAGCTAAGAGTTCAAATATGCGACATATAATTTATGATATCTATAAATTTATTGGGACAAAAAGGGTAATAAATTAAAAAAACATAGTTTACCGACAATTTTTATATTAGGGTATCCGTCGCCGCAACGTGCAGGTACCCTGCTAGTATAATAAGGAAGAAACAAGCTGGCCACCCAAGCTGCTTCTAAGGCTTGGGGGAGTGGATGTTTGGCTAGGGGAGGTCTCGAGTTCGAGTCCCACCCGGGACTTTTACCACTTCAGGCGAGGAGAAAAAAATAAGAGGGTTCTGGGGATGGCATACTGCCCAATTGGTGAACATGATGTATCATGTTTGACTCAACTTGAGAGGATTCTAATCCAAAAGAAAAGGAAAAAGATTCTCTCAAGTTGTGGTCAAACATGATTGATCATGTTATGTTTTTTGTGAGGGGAAATAAATAAGTGGGCCCTTGATTTTCATTAAAAGAAAAAGTTGTATACATTTAACTAATTTATGATTGGTGAACATGATGTATCATGTTTGACTCAACTTGAGAGGATTCTAATCCAAAAGAAAAGGAAAAATATTCTCTCAAGTTGTTGTCAAACATGATTGATCATGTTATGTTTTTTGTGAGGGGAAATAAATAAGTGGGCCCTTGATTTTCATTAAAAGAAAAAGTTGTATACATTTAACTAATTTATGATTGGTGAACATGATGTATCATGTTTGACTCAACTTGAGAGGATTCTAATCCAAAAGAAAAAGACAGAAAGGGAAGGGAAAAAAAGGCAGAAAGGGAAAAAGCGCGAGAAATTGGACTTGTATTTCGTCTTCCTCGTAACCT
>BQNB010034283.1:14635-36528 GCA_026074375.1 Tanacetum coccineum
AAAATCACATTTTTTTAATCATATATTTTAATCACATCTTCTCCCCTTATCAAAAATATTAAATCTCTTGATATTTTGGATATTAATTGATTCAAATATAATTTCTTTCAGAGAAAAAATATCCAATTATTAACAAGCCGTATTAGGAACATTTTTAATGCTCCCCCTCAAATTACGAGGGTATTATATGGTGTTTGAGTACATTAATTTGAAAAAATTTGAATTTACTAAGAAATTCTTGAAAATTCATACTCAAAAACTATATATGCCTAATTTTTAAGTTTACACTACACATTTATATATTCATAAGATTATTATGTACGAGGTTTGACCTGAATAATGAGAACATCATATGATAGAATCATATGGTTCTTTTGTAGTAGCCGTAGGTCTTCCCCGTAGTCTCTCATAAGAAGTTGTCTTAACTTCCCCCTAAATCAGCAATCCTTTCTTGAGTAGATTCAAAACTTTCTTGCAAGCCACCTCAAGCAGTCTTGATGTAAAAAGCCCAAATATACAAAGTAACAATTAATTCAAAACCGCAACACCAAAGTCAATTAAGTCCCGGATGTCCGCATTTCTCCTTATATGATATAGTTGATATAAATTGAAACACCAAAGTCAACTAAGTCCCAGATGTAACAAATATTCCCTCTAAGTAGTTGAAATGATAACACCTAAGTCAACTAAGTCCCAAATGTACTCATTTCTTTATGCAGAATACTGACTCGCTTAAGGAATCATCAACTTATCAAACCTATGTGTACCTCTTTTGTCAACTAATTCTACTCTCTTTTTAAAAAATAAGCTTAATGATTAACCGTTTGAGGAAGCATTTCTTAAATCAGTAACCAATCTTCTCACGTTTAGAATAAATCTTCTTATAACACTTCCCCTGGCATCTCAAATGATGCATACTAAAAATAACAAGATATCTCTTCCCCATGTGGATGAAATAGTGCACCCGAAAGAAACAAGTTAAAACACTGATTTTCTCTACGGTTATGACATTTGTCTTCCCGGAATGACCTAAAATGAGAATAGGGTATGAATTTTATCGCGTGTACTCATTATCTTTCTTGTATATCTATTCATTCCCCCTTGCTGGTTTTGATACCTCGGAATCAGCAAAACCTAGTACGCAAATATATTAGAGATCGTGTCCGAAGAATTGATAAGCTTAAATCTATTCCGTGATAATCAACTTCAAGGCTTTTAAAACTATGAAAGTATTTCCAAGCATTCCTAAGTCTTTTAAAGCTCTTGTAGTTAATATAAATTAACTCCCCTTGAAATCGTAATCCGTCTTTATAAAAAAAACTTTATCCGTTTATTTTCGTGACTTATTTTGAAAGACTGTGACTTATTTTGAAAGACCGTTTTAAAAGATATATTTGATGACGCTTTCTCCCCCTCAAATAATGACCCGTTTTCTATTTAAAGAGCTGTTGTCATTGCTTAGGTGGTCGAATTGTCTTTGAAAATCTTTTTGTGATTACTGAAAACACTGATTCATTATGAAGACAACTGATGAGGTGTCATTTTATACACTTTTTCGGGGTCGTTTAACCCCCTAAATCGTGTGTTTATGCCCAAAATAGGTACTTAATTATTCCTTTTTAGGTATTTAGCATTTGGAAGGAATTTGGAGGAAATACACGTGACTTGGGCTCATTTGGAGGAGAAACAGACGAGACTACGGAACTAGACCAACATTGCTCAAGAATTTCTCCTCATAAGCTAGAGACGGCGTCATAGATTACAACAGCGTCACAAGATATGGTGACGACGTTAGCCCGTACAATCCAGCCCATTATCTAGAATATTCTTGTCACGACGGCGTCACGTTTAAAACGCGACGCCGTCACAACGATTTTCCTATAAATACAAATCTGATTTTAGGGTTTTAAGTGTGTAACTTTAGAATAAAAAGAGGGTACGAACCCTAGTTCATTTAGCAGCTGTTAGGGACGATTTTAGGGCCTAAAAACCCTATTGTACTTCCTTCAATTAATGTTCTAATCAAGTAATACTTATTTAATCATTCAATATGTCTTGTTGTGTGATTCTTATCTGTTCTTGCTTTATATATAACATGCTTGGCTAAACCTCCTATTGTGTTTATTTATGATTGTATGAAACCTAGAATGTAGATCTTAGTGGTGTTGCTTTTGAGTTGGATATGCATGTTAGTCTTAGAAAAACCACAGCTTTTGGTGTGTTTCGTTGTTGATAGGTCTAGGAAACGTGATTGTGTAAATGGATACCATCGGGTAACAGTCCTTCATACTACCTTCGCCCTTTATGGTTGATCCACTTCTTAATTTATTTCACATGCATTTAAGATGACTCTTAGGGGGCCTTGTAATAGTTCTTCATACTGTCTTACTTGTGCGTGCTTAACGAAATATTAAATAGACGGCGGGTTCGTGTAATTCGTTCATGACTTAGGAAATAATTACATAGATCATCACAAGTGTGACAAAGCAACAACACTAGGAGAAGCAATCTAGGGAGTAATACATGATTAAATAAACACAATCTTTTATTATATTGTTATCACCATTACGGACATATTTATATTAGTTTAATTGCTTAAACAACCATCTCTGCTAATATTGATTTTACCTGCTTTCATAAAACATAAAAAACACAAAAAGAAATCTTTCTCAACCCTTCGAATTTTGTTAGACCATGATCAGCCTTTCCCAACCTATTCCTGAGTGAACCGGTAAAACCCCAGTGTCCTTACTATACTAATACTACATCGATTAGGTCGCTCTGCCTAGGAGTTGATAAACTTCGTGTAGAAGTCACTACGACGACCGCATCAAAATTTTTAACAATAAAAAATAGTATTTCTCTTATTTTGACAATAAATGCACTAACAGATACACTAATTTTGTATATAGGAAGCACGGAGTTGTGTTGGAAAGTAAACACATGCCTTTGCATAGTTAAAGTAGACATGCCCGAGATAACTTACCGTTGAGAGGTCAAGTTTTCTTTTTGAAATATTGCTAATAAAGATGATGACGGAGTTACTATCTGAAATAATGAAGCTATTTTTGGCATGTTTGAAAATCTTTTGTAACTTCTGCTCGAACTTCATTTACAACCTCGTATCATTATTAATGACATTTCTAAGACCGTAAATTTATACGATTTCAGGAAAGACTTGCCATTATTACCTCTTCTTTTTTATATATTTTTCTTATTTTTTCAATTTTTTATTTGGTTTTAAGTGGTTTTATATTTTTGTATTTTGTTTTTATTAAAGGTGTTCTGAAAACGAAAAATCTTTTTGGTTTTCTGGTTTTTAATATATATACATACTATATACAGGATATTCGAATAGGTACCACCACTATTCTTCATCTTCATCTGCCAATTGTTTCAGGTCTGGTGTAAAACTCTCGCTCCCCAACTGGCTTGAAAAGAAAATTACAATTTCTTTCTCTGCCATGAAGCTTTAGTTAAAGTGTTCGCTATGGCTGATACTCCGTATTGACAAAAGTTAAATCTCTACTACTCCGTTCTCAACTTTCTCTTTTATGAAGTGGAATTTGATGTCAATATGTTTTGATCGAGAATGTTGAACATTGTTGCAGCATAAGGCAATAACGCTTTTGTTATCACAGTACATTAGAATTTTATTGAATCCAAGGCCATAGTCGGTAAGCTATGATCTCATCCAAAGGACTTGAGCACAACAGCCAGACAAGGCTATATATTCAGCTTCCGTACTGGATATCGCAGCGCTTTTCTGCCTTTTTGATGACCAGCTAACAAGTTTGTCTCCTAATAATTGCATACTTCCAGATGTACTTCGTCTAGTATCTTGGCAACCCGCATGATCTGCGTCTACCTAAGCTGTTAGAGCAATAGAAGAATCCTTTGGATACCAGAGTCCCCTATTAACGGTTCCTATTATATTCTAAGAATTATTTTTTACAGCATGTTAAGTGCTTTATAGGTAGGCTTTGCTAATACCGGGCACCCCCACATGATTACATCAATGTTAGGTTTGTTCTATGGATGTGAGATACATAATGGTGCCAACCATTCCATGATAGTGTGTATGGTCAACGGCTTTCCCTTGTGGATCTTCATTTAGTTTGAATTTCTTCACTGTTAATACAAATAATGTCTAAAAATGTTATATATATTTTTCGACCTCTCGATGTTTTGATAATAACAAAATGTAAAAACGTTTACGATAAAATATAACGTTTACGATTAAAATAATCGTTATAAATCACTAACCGTAAAATTCTATTTCTAAGATAATCACTTCAGGTTATGGATAAACAAATCATTAAAATTGATTGTGATTAAGGAAAATATTTTCTTAAACATAATATTTACTACAAAAGTGTTTTATAAAAATATTATAAAAACAAACTATATATTTTTATAAGAAATGTATTATTAAATAAAATTTTGAAATTAAATTTTCCCCCCAAAATGAAAGGTTCTAAAACAGATAACACATTCCCCACAAAAGACAAAAAGAGGAGCGTAGTCTACGGCGGCCCCCTTATAGGCCTGGCGGCCCCTTAATATTTTTAGGACATCCTGGACGCTGCAGCCCAACGGCTCTTTTTGTCTCTTTAAAATACTGGGCCAACCATCTGGAAAAACAGAACCTCTTGCATGAATTTTCTCAGATCTATTTTCTCTATTCTTTCTTTCTTTCAAAACACATATCTTAATAACTAACATCACCTTGATCTTGTATTCAGTGATGATTCTTTCTTCATCCATTTTCTTCTTAATCAAGTGCAACGGGATGAATCAATTCGTATTCTTCTACTTACGAATTGTTATTAAGTGATCTCCTTCTTCCTCCTCAAGAACACAAGTCTTTAATTATATTTAACTTTGTGTTGTTGTGTAAATTGGATTGTGTGTAGATCCAATTGTGTAAATTGTGTATTTATGATTTGGATTGTGTGTCAATCCAAGAGTATATATCTTGTGAGTGTGTAAAGACTTAGTGAAGTCTTAGATTGGTTCTAGCTAAGATTAGGACTCGACATCTAGCTTAGTGTCGAAAAAGAAAGTAAGCGACGTGTAAACGGTTTCTCCGCCTAAAGGGAGCTTGTTGACATAGTGAAATCTCGAGTGGAGTACCTCGGGGAGTGGGTAGGAATGAAGAGGGCTTTCGTAGCCAAAACCACTATATATCTGGGTCTTGGTTTGATCGTTTCTTTCTCTATCTCCTCTATATTGTTTTTACATTGATGTTTAGTTTACTATTAGGGGGTTCATTACATTAGCTTTTTTAGTGTGTGATTCATATTGTTGATTGGACTTGACATACAACTAGAATCAAGCATAAACTTTATAAGCAAAGTTTTGAAACGGTCAAATTATACCGGTAAACTAATTCAACCCACTTCTAGTACTAACATCACCATGGGATGTATCACACAGGGTCACTAGATTCTATATCATATTTTTTCAAAGATTCAAGAGAATATTTAGATTGGTTTAGAAAGATGCCTCTAGGACTTTAAGAAATTTGTAGTTCAAGAAAGAATGAGATTTTTCCCATCATCGACATTCTTTAAACTTTTGAAAACATTATTTTTGACAAATTGGTCACTTAGTATCTGGGTGTAGTTGACGCAATGATATATATCATCAACATTGAATTTTTTGTACCAGGTGTATATCTTTGCCTTGTCTTCTGATGAACAATGTGGGATAACGGTTCCTTTAGAGAATTACTGAGAGAGTAAAAACTTTGACAATAGATCATACTACGCGCGAGGAGCTTGTTTCAATCCATTAGAGAGCCTTCTTAAGCTTGTACACATGATTTGGATTGTCTTGATCCACAAACCCGTCCGGTTGGTTGACATAAACTTCTTCGCGCAGAATGCCATTTAAGAATGTCGTCTTTACATCCATTTGGTAGATGATCATATTCATGTGAGCATTCAAAATGCGAGGAATATTCGAATAGCATCAAGTCTAGCCACTGGAGCAAAAGATTCTTCAAAATCAATTCCCTCTTCTTGACGGTAACCACGTGCAACCAATCGAGCTTTGTTTTTCAGAATTCCTCCTAATTCATCAGGTTTCACCTTGTAGATCCATTGTAAAGTCTTTAAACATCACACTTTATCTGGACAAGGAATGAGTACCCAGATCATTCAAAGATGTTCAAATTCATTTTAGCTCATTTGCATGATTCAATTAACATGATTGAGTTAATATTTCTTTATAAGTCTTTGGTTCAACTGATGTGAGGAAAGCATCGTAGTAACAAAATAAGGCTTGTTCATGTAGTTGGAGTCTTGTGGAAATATGTATTTCGAGTTCACTGATGATGTTGTCTAAAGGATGATCCTTAGTCTATTTGTTAACATGTTCTGAGTTAGGAGCAGCAATGTGTACAACAATAGGAATAACGTCCAAAGAAGAAGATCCATAATCATTTTCTGGAATTGAAATACCAAAGAATAGATCGTTATTCATGTGTGCAACATCTAATTCGTGATTCTCTTCTTCAATATCGATAGAAATGACATAAGATTGAGTTTCGGGTGAAGTTTGTGAGTTACTAGGTGATGGTGCATCTTGGTCAACAGTTGTTGAGGAAGGTGAACCGATTAATTCAGCGGGTGCTGGAGCTACTACTTCAACATTTTGAGCAATGACTTCAGGTACTGGTGATCAATACTAGGTGGAGGATTGAGTAATTCATCAAATAGTGGTTGAAACAAAATATCCCAATCAGTTCTTGAAGGTGGTACATACGGTGTTGAAGGAGGAGGGTTTGGTACGAGTCCTGAACTGATTGTTGCAGGAGTCATTTCATGAAGTGCGGGTTCTAAACTGCTGTGTTTAAAAGTCATATGACCATTTCATACAAATTAAGAGACCAAGTTAAACCGTATGATCATATGTGTTTCCTATTCTCCCTTCATAAATTGTATATGTGATGTGTCTCGCGACTACTAGTTTTAAATTTATAACACGAATTACCAAATAAGCTAAGAACACACGGGGAAGTATGCCCTTTCGTTTGTAGCTAGATTTTTGTGGTAAGCCGATGTCGTTCACTAGGATTTGGGTGTTTTTAGTTGTGAAGAATCTATGTATCAATAAGCTATATGAAAACGGTAAAGAGGATGTCACAAGCCTAAATACCATATAAGCAACTAATAACACGGAAATAATGATCAAGCAAATTCAATAAGTAAAAGAGAACACTTGTTGGATTAGTTCCATATACTTGGATTGATCATATTGAAGATGGTTTGTTATATTGATTTACAAGTCTAGAATATGATGGTGACAAATTCCAAATCAACCAATTCATGATTACGTTTATTTAACAAGTTTGATTCGCGGTTCGTTTCACATACATGTTAACAATCACACTCATAAGTCATCTTTGCATAATCATGCAACTATAGTATATGGTCAATACCAATAGATAATCATTCCAAGACAAAATGATTTATAAAACTAGTTGATGAGAAAACCATTTTGACTATGGGAATTCACCAACAAACTAATCAAGCATGATAAGGCAATGGTTATGAAACTCAAGCACAAATGGATCTCAAACATAACAGGAAATTGATCAAAACCATAATCAAACATAAACAATCCTCATATGATAAACATCATCCAAACAAGTGTAATAAGAACTACTCCATGATTATTTCAACAAAAACCAAAGTATCAACAATCATAGCAATCTTAAACATTCTGGAAAGTAATTAAATAATACCACAATAGCAATCACAATTGGTGGTGGAAGGATTTAGAGCAACCCTTAAGCCTCCAATCGACTATACGCTTCATACCAACCCAGAAAATTATACCCAACACCTTATTTGATGTTCTTGAGCACTCCTTCTGGATTTGGCAGGTTTAGAAGTCTTATGGGTTTAGGTTAATGATGGTTGAAATTCCGTCATTGAGGTAGAGGGGTGGTTTTTTCTATATAATAAAGTGAGTCTTGAGGCCTTTATTTATAGTAGAAATCAACCTTGGCCACCAAGCATAAGTCTTGGGCACAAAGTATCATGAATATTCTAGAATTTTGAGTTATGAGTGTTACATTCCGTATTTCAGGTTCATGTACGACGTCATATTTTTATACTAAGTTAATATATTTTTTTTTAGTACGCGTTTACTTTTATTCTTATTATATATAGTATAAATCGCGTAAACTAAGAATCAAACAATTAGCGTATAAACGGACCCCAACCCAAAAACGAATTAAAGTTTTCCGTCAACAAGCAATATATTATTTTACGAAAGTAATATCAACCTTTTTATATTTATTTTTATTGGTTGCGTAAAACATTTACGTTTCGCAATTAAATCACATTTGGCCATACCTCGAAGCACCAAACTGTTTCTACGCTTAAACAAATACCCATTTTTTACCCAATACCTAAATTTAATATATCATCACTATAGGCATCATGGCGGATATGGAGCTAGAAGAACAAGAATTCAAGTTTGAAAAACACATTTCCTTAATTTCATGAGATGTTCTCATCTTTTAGGAACATATAGATATTTTTCTTACTAACTTCACTAGTGTCTTGACCAAGACTCCATGAAACCCTCAAAATGTTTCCTTGACTAGTCCTTATGTATATAATACATACACTAGTGTAAGTAATTCACACATACACTTTCCTTAGCTAAAATTTCACAAAAACCTCTCTTCCTCCCTCCCTTTAGGCCACGGCTACAAACACCCCATTTATATAAACCATAGCTTGATTTTCTAAGACCATAAAAACATACACACATCCTTCCTATGATATCCTAAGGTGTTTTGAAGGGTTGGCTAAGCATTGCAAGGATTAATCAATGTAATTTAGATTAGGGTTTTCTAGTTGGATTGAAGTTCAATCTTGCAAGCTTGGGTTAAAAATCTAAACAAGGGTTTAGATCATATTTTTAATCATCATACATCACTATAAGGTTATCTATAAACCTTTATGTCTTTACTTTTATCATTTTTATGTGTTTACATGTTCTATATAACTAAATCACCATTTAGGGTTTTAAACATGTTAAATGGATAACTTACTTGTGATTATGATTTTGTACATTTTTTCATATGATATGTGATTGGTAATATCATGGATAATGAGATTATAAGTATGTTTAACATTTGGTTTAAGTGGAAATGTTTAAGTATAACTACTGATTAAAAGTTAATTAAGGAAAGTTATGATTTTATGTGAAGTATGAACTTGTGATCTTGGACTAATGGACAAATTATGGATCTTGGACTATATAATATATATGACATAAGTATATTAATAGTTATAAAGGAATTGTGGTATTTTAAATTGTTGAAAAGTATATATAAAACAAGTATACAATTAATTATATAAAAGATACAAAAGGGGCTGTTTGGATTCGAAATCCAAACAGTAGGGTTTTCATTATTATAAAATAATTACGTTCCATGACAAATCCATAAATGTTAAGAAACTCGAAAAAAAATCGATTATAAGAAAAAAGATACGACGATTACAAGTTTACGATAATTAATACTTTTAAATACGAAGACGTACTCGAAAGAATAGCTAAAAATGGAGTTAAAACGAATAAGTTACGACATTTACGAGATTTACGATAACTAAATCTATAAAAATCAATTTATAAACTGTTTATGGACAGTAAAATCACTAATAAAAAAAAAAACTCAAATTTTGAAATTTATATTTTGATAACATTTTCAAAATTTGAGTTTTTTTTGAATAGTGATTTTACTGTTCATAACAGTTATATATTTATTTTTATAGATTTAGTTATCGTAAATCTCGTAAATATCGTAACTTATTCGTTTTAACTCCGTTTTTAGCGATTCTTTCGAGTACGTCTTCGTATTTAAAGTATTAATTATCGTAAACTTGTTATCGCTAGTATATTTTTCGTAATAATCGGTTTTTCGAGTTTTATTATCATTTTGGAAATTGTCATGAGGACGTAGTATTTTATAATAATGAAAACCTACTGTTTGGATTTACGAACCCAAACAGGGCCCCTTTTGTATCTTTTATATAATTAAATCTTGTATACTTGTTTTATATAAACTTTTCAAAAAATTTAAATTCCACAATTCCTTTAGAACTCTTAATATACTTATGTCTTATTTATTTTATAGTTCAGATCACATAATTTTTCTATTAGTCCACGTTCACATGTTCATAACTTAAAATAAAATCATAACTTTCCTTAATTAACTTTTAATCACAAGTTTATACTTATACATTTTCCACTTAAACCAACATGATACCATACTTATTTTCTCATTATTCATGATATTACCAATCCACATATACATATGAAAAAGTGTACAAATTCATAAATCCACAAGTAAGTTATACATTTAACATGTTTAAAACCTTAAATGGTGTATTTAGTAATATAGAACATGTAAACACATAAAAATGATAAAAGTAAAGACATAAAGGTTTATAGATAACCTTATAGTGATGTATGATGATTAAAAATATGATTTAAACCCTTGTTTAGATTTTTAACCCAAGCTTGCAAGATTTGAAACTCTAATCCAACTAGAAACCCTAATCTTGAAATTACTTGATTAAATCTTGCAAATGCTTAGCCAACCCTTCAAAACACCTTAGGTTATCATAGGAAGGATGTGTGTATGCTTGTATGGTCTTAGAAAATCAAGCTATGGTTTATATAAATGGGGTGTTTGTAGCCGTGGCCTAAAGGGAGGGAGGAAGAGAGGTTTTTGTGAAATTTTAGCTAAGGAAAGTGTATGTGTGAATTACTTACACTAGTGTATGTATTATATACATAAGGACTAGTCAAGGAAACATTTTGAGGGTTTCATGGAGTCTTGGTCAAGACACTAGTGAAGTTAGTAAGAAAAATATCTATATGTTCCTAAAAGATGAGAACATCTCATGAAATTAAGGAAATGTGTTTTCAAACTTGATATTTCTTTGTTCTTCTAGCTCCATATCCGGCCATGTATGCCTATATGTGATGATATTTAGTAAATTTTAGGTATTGGGTATAAAAGTGGGTATTTGTTGAAGCGTAGAAAAGTTTTGGTGCTTCCGGGTTTATGCCCTAAATGTATTTTATTGCGGAAAGTAAATGTTTTACGCAACCAATAAAAAATGAAATATTAAAAAGGTTGATTATACTTTCGATAAAATAATAATATTGCTTGTTTGACGAAAACTTTAATTTCGTTTGCGCTGTCCGTTACGCTAATTGTTGATTTTTAGTTTACGCGATTTAAACTATATATAATATGTATTTAAATAAAGCGTACTTAAAAAAATAATTAGTAAAAATAGATGACGTCTTAAATGACCTGAAAATACAGAATGTTACACTTATAACTCAAAATTCTAGAAGATTCATGATACTTTGTGCCCAAGACTTATGCTTGGTGGCCAAGGTTGATTTCTACTATAAATAAAGGCCTCAAGACTCACTTTTCATATAGAAAAACCACCCTCTACCCTCAATGACGAATTTCACCATCATTATCTAACACCTTAAGACTTCTTAAACCTTTGCCAAAATCCAGAAGGACGTGCTCTAGAACATCAAATAAGGTGTTGGGTATTATTTTCTGGCTTGGTATAAAGCCGTATAGTCGATTGGAGGCTTAAGGGTTGCTCTAAATCCTTCCACCACCAATTGTGATTGCTATTGTGGTATTATTTAATTACTTTCCAGAATGTTTAAGATTGCTATGATTGTTGATACTTTGGTTTTTGTTGAAATAATCAGGAGTGGTTCTTATTACACTTTCGTTTTGGATGTTGTTTTATCACATGAGGTTTGTTTATGTTTGATTATGGTTTTGATTAATTTCATGTTATGTTTGAGATCCATTTGTGCTTGAGTTTCATAACCATTGCTTATCATGCTTGATTAGTTGTTGGTGATTTCATAGGTCGAAAGGGTTTTCATCAAACAACTAGTTATAATCATTTTGTCTATGGATGATTATCTATTGTATTGACCATTTCTTTAGTGGCTTGATTATGCAAAGAGACTTGAGTGTGATTGTTAACATGTTTGTGAAACGAACCGCGAATCAAACTTGTTAAATAAATGTAATCATGAATTGGTTTATTTGGAATTTGTCACCATCATATTCTTAACTTGTAATCAATTTGTCAAAACCATCTTCATATGAACAATCCAAGTATTATGAACTAATCCAAACAAGTGTTGTCTTTTACTTATTGAATTTGCTTGATCATCATTTCCGTGTTATTAGTTGCTTATATGGTATTTAGGCTTGTGACATCCTCTTTACCGTTTTCATATAGCTTATTGTTACTTAGATTCTTCACAACTAAAAACACCCAATAAATCTAGTGTACGCCAATCGGCGTACACAAAATCTAGCTACAAACGAAAGGGCATACTTCCCCGTGTGTTCTTAGCTTATTTGGTAATTCGTGTTATAAATTTAAAACTAGTAGTCGCGAGACACATCACATATACAATTTTTGAAGGGGAGAATAGTGAATCAAATATGATCAATACGGTTTAACTTGGTCTCTTAATTTGTATGAAATGGTCATATGACTTCTGAACACAGCAGTTTAGAACCCGCACTTCATGAAATGACTCCTAGAATAATCAGTTCAGGACTCGTACCAAACCCTCCTCCTTCAACACCGTATGTACTCCTTCAAGGCAACTGATTAGGATATTTTTTTTTCAACACTTTTTGATGATTTACTCAATCCTCCTACCTTAGTATTGATCCAAACGTAGAGTACCTAAAGTAATGGCTCAAATGCTAAATTTGTTTAGCTCAGCAACCCACTTGAATCAATAGCTTTACCGTCCTCAACAACTTGTTGACCAAGATGCCCATCACCTTGTAACTCTCAAATTCACCGTATACTCATATCTCACTGTATTTCTATCGTATGAAATAAGCAGAATACGTACCTTAGATGTTGCACACATGAATAACGATCCATTCTTTGGTATTCCAATTCCAGAAAACGATTCTGAATCTTCTTCTTTGGACGTTATTCCCACTGTTGTACACACTGCTGCTCCTAACTTAGAACATGTTAACAAATGGACTAAGGATCATCCTTTTGGAAACATCTTCGGTGAACTCGAAAGACATTTTTCCACAAGGACTCAAATACATGAAAAAGCCTTATTTTGGTTTACTACGATGCTTTCTCACATCAGTTGAACCTAATACATTATAATGAATTATTAAACTCAATCATGTTTGATTGAAGCATGCATCGAGGAGCTAAAGCATTTGTATCATCTTGAAGTCTGGGGGTAACTCATTCCTTGTCCAGTTTTGTGATGGATATTACTTTCATGGATCTAACAAGGTGAATACCTGTTGTATGTAGGTTGGAATTCTGTATAAACACATGCTCGAGTGGCTTGCACGTGGGTTCCGTCTAGTTGAGGATTGTGTTGGGGTTGTTTAGTTGGCATACAGGGGCGAGACTTGATGCGGTTTCGTATATTTCTAGCTGGGGTTGCGCAATTGATTTTGATTGGATGAGTCATTTCTGGTGGGAACTGTCAAAGATTTTTATTGATTGTTTGAGAAGTTTGTTGATTTCTTTTTCGTTATTATGTTTTTTTGTTTGATTTGTTATTTTTTTGGTTTCTTTTTTTTTATTTGGTCTTTTTTTTTTGTTTTTTTCTATTTTTCGCTGGTGTTTTATTTATTTGTTGTTTTTTTTTTTTTTTTTTTTGGTTTTTTTATTTTATTTTTTGTTTTTTTTTGTTTTTTGGTGATTGTTTGTTGTTTTTTTTTTAGTGTTTTTTTGTTTTTTTTGGTTTTTGTTGTTTGTATTATGGGGTTGATTTTGATCGTTATGTCGGGGATTTGTGTAGGTTTTTTTGTTTATTTGTTTTTGCTATTTTTTTTGGGTGTTTACTTTTTTTTTGTTCTGGAGTTGATTTATTTTTATTTTTTTCTTTTATATTTGTTGTGTGTTTAGCTTGTTTTTTTGGGGTTTATTTTTTTTTTGGTTTTTTTTTTTTTTTAATTATCGGTTTTGTTTTTTTATGTTTTTTTTGTAATGTTATGTTTTTTTTTTATTTTTGTGGTTTTCTTTTGTGTGATTTGTGATTTTGGGTTGTTTGTTTTTTTTTCTGTTTTTTGGGTGTATTGTTCATTTTTTTGTTGAGTTGGGGTTATTTCTGTTGTTGTTTCTGGGTGTTGTTTGGTTTTAGTTTGTTTTTTGTTTTTGGTTTTATTCCAAACTTCATTTTGTCTTGTTGGATGTCTTTATGGATTTTTTGGTTTATCTATATTTTGTCTTGTTTGTTTTGTTTTGCTCTTGTTGTTTGTGGTGTGTTTATTGTTGTTTTGTAGGTTGTGTTGTTTATTCTTTTTGGGTGATTTTTGTTTTTTTTTTGTTTGTTTTTTTTTTTGATTGTTTTTGGTGTTATTATATTATCGGTTGGTGTTTGGATTTGTTTTTTGGGGTTGGTTAGGGTTGTTTCTTTAGATGTTTTTTGTTAGTGTTGGGCAGTGTGTTTTGTTTTTATTTTTTGTTGTGTTTTGATTCACTTTTATTTATTTTTTTGTTTTTTGTTGTGTGTTAGTGTTTTTAATTTTTCTTGGTTTCCTGTTTTTGTTGTTTTTTTGATTGGTGTGTTGCGTGTGTTTGTCGTTTTATTTGTTAGTGGGTTCTTTGTTTTTTCGATGGAGATCGTACGGTTGTTTTTTTTGTGTTTTTGTGTTTTTGGTTCTTTTGGGGTTGGTTTTTGGTTTGGGATTTTGTTGTGGTTTTTTTCATTTTTGGGTCGTTTCTATGATTGTCTCTTTCTTGGTTGTTATGTTTAGTTTTTTTTTTTTGTTTGTTTTTTGGAGTTTGTATTATTGGGTTTGGTCTTTTTTAGACTTGTTTTTTAGCGCTTTGTTTTTTTTTTGATTTTTATGTTATTTTTTGTTTTTTTTTTGCTTTTTCTGGTGTTTGTGGTTTATTTTTTTGGCTTTTTTTGTGTATTTTTTGTTTTTCTTTCATGGTCTTTAGTTTTTGTTTTTTTTTTTTTTGTGGTTTTTTTTTGTTGTTGTTGTTATGTGTTTTTATTTATTTTTTTTTTGCGTTTTGTTTGGTGTGTTTTTTTTGTTTTTTTGGTTGTTGGTTATTGATGTAGGGCACGATTTTAGAAATAATTAAAAATAAGAATAATAAAAAATATTAAGAAATTAAACAAAAGTTTCAAATCTAAATTTAAAATAAAATTTATATTAAAAATTTATACAATAAAAAAACAAATTTTTATTAATATTTATAAAAAAAAAAAAAAAAAACACACTAAACTTCTAAATCTTAAATTTAATCAAATACACTAAATATAAAATTAATAATAAATTAATAAATAAGTAAAAACAATAAATTAAAAGTAGCAAATATAAAATTAAAAAAATGTAAAAATAATATATTAAAATTATAAAATAAAAAATAAAATAGAACAACCTAAAAATTTAATATATAAACAAAAATATAAATATTAAGGAAAAAAAAATATAAATATATAATTCAAAAAAAGATGAAAAAAACATTAAATAAATAAAAAAAAAATAAACAAAAGACGACATTCTTAAATGGCCATTCCTGCTCAGCGAAGAAGTTTATGTCAACAACCGGTGACGGGTTTGTGGCTCAAGACAATCCAATAATGTGTACAAGCTTAAGAAGGCTCTTATGGATATGAAACAAGCTCCTCGCGCGTAGTATGATCTATGTCAAAGGTTTTTTACTCTCTAGTAATTCTCTAAAGGAACCTGTGGATCCCACATTGTTCATCAGAACGAACAAGGCAAAGATATTCTCCTTGTGTACAAATTCTATGTTGTTGATATAATTCTTTGCGTCTTCTTAACCTGTGAATTTTGTGACCAATTTTCAAAAAATATTTGTGTTCAAAGTTTATGATGTCGATGATGGGAAAATCTCATCTTTCTTGAAACTAAAAGTTATTAAAGTCCTAGAGGCACTTTATATAACCAATCTAAATATTCTCTTGAATCTTTGAAAAAATATGATATTGAATCTAGTGACCCCGTGGATACTCCCATGGTGGATGTAGGAAAACTAGAAGGGGGGTTGAATAGTTTACCGGTTAATTTGACCGTTTTAAAACTTTGCTTATAAAAATGCTTTGATTCGACCCGCTGCATCAACCCGTTCACCTTCCTTAACAACTGTTGACCAAGACGCACCATCACCTAGTAACTCACAAACAACACCCGAAACTCAATCTCATGTCATTTCTAATGATGTTGAAGAAGAGAATCATGACTTAGATGTTGCATACATGAATAACAATCCATTCTTTGGCATTCTAATTCCAAAAAATGATTCTGAAGCATCTTCTTCTTCGAACGTTATTCCCACCATTATGCACATTGCTGCTCCTAACTCAAAATACGTTACTAAATGGACCAAGGATCATCCTTTAGACAACATCATCGGTGAACTCGGAAGACCTATTTCCACAAGACTCCAACTTCATGAATAAGCTTTATTTTGTTACTACAGTGCTTTTTTCTCATCAGTTGAACCTAAGACTTATAAAGACGCATTAACTCAATCATGTTGTATTGAAGCAATGCAAGAGGAGCTAAATGAATTTGAACGTCTTAAAGTCTGGGAACTCGTTCCTCGTCCAGATAAAGTGATGGTCATTACTTTAAAATAGATTTATAAGGTGAAACTTGATGAAATAGGAGGAATTCTGAAGAATAAAGCTCGCTTGGTTGCTCGTGGTTACCGTCAAGAAGAGGGAATTGATTTTGAGGAATCTTTTGCTCCAGTGGCTAGACTTGATGCTATTCGAATCTTTCTCGCATTTGCTGCTCACATGAATATGATCGTCTACCAAATGGATGTTAAGACAACATTCTTAAACGACATTCTACGCGAAGAAGTTTATGTCAGCCAACCAGACGGGTTTGTGGATAAAGACAATCCAAATCATGTGTACAAGCTTAAGAAGGCTCTCTATGGGTTGAAACAAGCTCCTCGCGCATGGTACGATCTATTGTCGAAGTTTTTACTCTCTCAGGAATTCTCTAAAGGAACCGTGGATCCCATATTGTTCATCAGAAGATAATGCAAAGATATTCTCCTGGTATAAATCTATGTTGATGGTATAATCTTTGCGTCTACTATACCTGAACTATGTGACCAATTTTCAAAAATAATGTGTTCAAAGTTTAAGATGTCGAAGAAGGGCAAAATATTTTTTTTTCTAGGACTATAGATTTCACAAAGTCCCAGAGGCATCTTTCTAAACCAGTCTAAATATGCTCTTGAATCTTTGAAAAAATATGGTATGGAATCTAGTGACCCCGTGGATACTCCCATGGTGGAGAAATCCAAAATGGATGAAGATCCACAAGGGAAAGCCGTTGACCCTACACATTATCGTAAAATGGTTGGCACCCTTATGTATCTTACAGGCAGTAGACCAGACCTAACATTTGCTGTATGCATGTGTGCCCGGTATCAGGCAAAGCCTACCGAAAAGCAATTACATGCTATAAAAAGAATCTTTGAATACCTACGAGGAACCATTAATAGGGGACTCTGGTATCCAAATGATTCTTCTATTGCTCTAACAGCTTATGCAGACGCTGATCATGCGGGTTGCCAAGATACTAGACGAAGCACATCTGGAAGTATGCAATTATTGGGAGACAGACTTGTTAGTTGGTCATCAAAAAGGCAGAAAAGCGCTACGATATCCAGTACGGAAGCCGAATATATAGCCTTGTCTGGCTGTTGTGCTCAAGTCCTTTGGATGAGATCACATCTTACCGACTATGGCCTTGGATTCAATAAAATTCTAATGTACTGTGATAACAAAAGCGCTATTGCCTTATGCTGCAACAATGTTCAACATTCTCGATCAAAACATATTGACATCAGATTCCACTTCATAAAAGAGCAAGTTGAGAACGGAGTAGTAGAGCTTTACTTTGTCAATACGGAGTATCAGCTAGCGGACATCTTCACTAAAGCCCTTGGCAGAGAAAGAATTAAATTTCTTATCAACAAGCTAGGAATGCGAAGTTTTACGCCAGAGACCCTGAAACAACTGGCAGATGAAGCTGAAGAATCACCTGTATATAATATGTATATATATTAAAAACCAGAAAACCCAAAAAGATTTTTCATTTTCAAAAACCTTTATAAAATCAAAATACAAAAATATAAAACCCTTAAAACCAAATTAAAAATTAAAAAAATAAGAAAAATATAGAAAGAGGTAGTAATGGCATGTCTTCTGAAAATCGATAACATTTACGGTCTTAGAAATGTCATTTAATAATGATACGAGGCTGTAAATGAAGTTCGAGCAGAAGTTTAAAAGTTTTTCAAAACATGCCAAATTATGGCTTGCTATTATTTCAGATAGCAACCCGGTCATCATCTTAAAGGCAAATATTTCAAAAAGAAAACTTGACCTCATAACGGGAATTTATTCTCGGGCATGATCTACTTTATGACCATGCAAAGGCTTGTGTTTACTTTGCAACACAACCCGTGCTTCCTATATACAAATTAATGTACGTGTCAGTGCATTTCTTTGTCAAAATAAGAGAAATCTTATTTTTATTGGTAAAAAGTTGTCTTCACAATGAATCAGTGTTTTCAGTAATCACAAAAAGATTTTCAAAGACAATTCGACCACTCAAACAATGACAACAGCTCTTTAAATAGAAAACGGGTCATCATTTGAGGGGGAGAATGTGTCATCCAATAATCTTTTAAAACGGTCTTTCAAAATAAGTCACGGAATAAACAGATAAAGTTTTTGATAATGACGGATCACTATTTCAAGGGGAGTTAATTTATATTAACTATAAGAGCTTTAGATGTCATTTGTTTAAAACTTTATGGACTTATTTGCAATTTGAGACTTAGTGAATTCAGGCTTTAAACTACATTCGATCAATATTTCCAACACCTCATAGTTTGTAAAAGACTTAGGAATGCTTGGAAATACTTTCATAGTTTTAAAAGCCTTGAAGTTGATTCTCACGGAATAGATTTAAGCTTATCAATTCTTCGGACACGATCTCTAGTATATTTGCGTACTAGGTTTTGCTGATTCCGAGGTATCAAAACCAGCAAGGGGGAATGAATAGATATACAAGAAAGATAATGAGTACACGCGATAAAATTCATACCCTATTCTCATTTTAGGTCATTCCGGGAAGACAAATGTCATAACCGCAGAGAAAATCAGTGTTTTAACTTGTTTCTTTCGGGTGCACTATTTCATCCACATGGGGAAGAGATATCTTGTTGTTTTTAGTATGCATCATTTGAGATGCCAGGGGGAAGTGTTGTAAGAAGATTTATTCTAAACGTGAGAAGATTGGTTACTGATTTAAGAAATGCTTCCTCAAACGGTTAATCATTAAGCTTATTTTTTAAAAAGAGAGTAGAATTAGTTGACAAAAGAGGTACACATAGGTTTGATAAGTTGATGATTCCTTAAGAGAGTCAGTATTCTGCATAAAGAAATGAGTACATTTGGGACTTAGTTGACTTAGGTGTTATCATTTCAACTACTTAAAGGGAATAATTGTTACATCCGGGACTTAGTTGACTTTGGTGTTTCAATTTATATCAACTATATCATATAAGGAGAAATGCGGACATCCGGGACTTAATTGACTTTGGTTTTACGGTTTCGAATTAATTGTGTGCTTCGGATATTTAGGCTTTTTACATCAAGATCTCTTTAGGCGGCTTGCAAGAAAGTTTTGAATCTACTGAAGAAAGGATTACTGATTTAGGGGGAAGTTAAGACAACTTCTTATGAGAGACTATGGGGAAGACCTACGGCTGCTACAAAGAACCATATGATTTTATCATATAATGTTCTCATCATTCAGGTCAAACCTCGTACATATAATCTTGTGAATATATAAATGTGTAGTGTAGACTTAAAAGTTAGGCATATATAGTGTTTGAGTATGAATTTTATTTAAAAATTTTCAAATTAACATACTAGTATGTGCTTAATTACACATACCTTTTACCTAATAAAACGAGCCTAAAATTACCAAAATATATCAAAAATGCATTGTATTTGTGTGTTTTTGTGATTTATGATGTGCAGGTAACGGATATTCAGAAAAGGACAAAAACAAAGGCAAAACGGACAAAACGAAGCACGGGAATGGAAAGAGCGTGAAAGATCGAATCCGAGGACATGAGCATCTTATTGGGCCAACCCGTACTAAAGTTAATGGGCCGAGTCAGCCCATTAAGCTTATCTATTAAACCTTAAAGTCCAAATCGAATACATAACCAAATTGGCCCAACTAAGGTCCAAACCATTAAACAATAAACCTTAACACCTGTTAGACCTTAACTGAAATATTCCAGTTAAGTCCTTACACCAGAGGTCCCTTAAACATCACACCGTTAGTCCTTAAACATCACACCGTTAGTCCTTAAACATCACACCGTTAGTCCTCAAGTCCTAACCCCGTTACCCTTTTACCCTAAACAACCCGCCAAAGCCCAAACACTATTCACCCATATCTTTCACTTTTCCTTGCAACCCGACAAACCCCCTTAACCTATTCTCCCAAGAAAATGACAAACTACGCTGGCAATCCCAAGAAGATTGATTGGTCAAGACATGATCAAGGCTGTGATGAGAGATAAAGAAGCACAAATGGATTCAAGGGCTGAGATTGAAGGCTTGGAGAGCACTCTCATACCCTCTCACAGAAGAAACACAAGTCCACATCCTAGAACCTTCCTCCTTTATCTATAAATAGAGGCCATTAGGGCATCTAGTTTGGGATCCATTTTTGATTGTAATTTTCAGCTTATATTAGTTTATGTTAGCTTATTGTATTTCCTTTAAAAGTATTGTACTCAGTTTTAAGTTTTAATGAAATTTTAAGTTTTATGTTAAAATTTTGTTTTTATGTTAATGAAATTTATGATTTGAAAATGTTTGATAAGCTCATATAAGCTCTCATATCTCACAAAGTTGTCTCTTAATACAGTTTAGCTTCTTCATAGCTAAAACCTGTTTTAAGGTTTTTCTTTTTATTTACTAAAAATTACTAAAAACTAAGTATGGATTATAAGCCAAAATTAGATGGGTTATATAGGGTTAATACCAGCTTGTATCCTAACAAGCAGGAGCAATGGATATAAGCTCTATAGAGCAACTATAGATCCTTGTTTTATACAAAAGGTCCAAGTAGTCTTTTCATTTTGATTCTTAGCTTAAAAACTGTTAGCTTATTAAAACTGCTTATTTATTGTTTCTAGTTGCTTAATATTTCTTAATATGTCTTAAATATGCTTAATATGCTTAGTTTGTAGTTTATAGTTAATTAGTTCAAGTTTTAGATATAAACTGTTAAGTTTTAGCATAAAAATGCTTATTTGGTTTGCTTATTATCTAGTGCTTATCAGTGGTTAGAAGTTGCTTATTAATGCTTAATAAACTTAGTTCATCATATGTTTTTGAAAATCTAAGCTTGAATTAGTTTAAAATAGTTTCAAAATTAAAACAGTTTTGATAAAGGGGTGTTTGGCACAAGCAGCACTAACCTATGTTAGTGCTGCTTGAGTCTCTTTTGACGCAAAGTCTAACTTTGTTAAGCTATTATTAAAGTTATAAGTTAGTTTATAAAAGTTTTTAAGGTTCAAATCTCATTTTTAAGGTTAAAACTGCTTATTTGGTCTGCTTATTATCTAGTGCTTATCAGTGGTTGGAAGTTGCTTATTAATGCTTAGTACACTTGGTTCATCATTTGTTTTTGAAAATCTAAGCTTGAATTAGTTTAAAACAGTTTCAAAATGAAAACAGTTTTGATAAAGGGGTGTTTGGCACAAGCA
>BQNB010034283.1:39466-51721 GCA_026074375.1 Tanacetum coccineum
GGGACTATGGTATCCGAAGGATTCTTCGATTGCTCTAACAGCATTTGCAGATGCGGATCATGCTGGTTGTCAAGATACACGCCGTAGCACATCTGGCAGTATACAACTTTTGGGTGATAGACTTGTAAGCTGGTCGTCTAAAAGGCAGAAAAGCGTTGCGATATCCAGTACGGAAGCTGAATATATTGCTCTATCTGGTTGTTGTGCTCAAGTCCTTTGGATGAGATCTCAAAAGCGCTATTGCCTTATGCTGCAACAATGTTTAACATTCCAGATCAAAGCATATAGACATCAGATTTCACTTTATCAAGGAGCATGTTGAGAATGGTGTGATCGAACTTTACTTTGTCAATACGGAGTATCAGCTAGCGGACATCTTCACTAAAGCCCTTTGCAGAGAAAGAATAGAATTTCTTATCAACAAGCTGGGAATGCGGAGTTTTACGCCGAAGACTCTGAAACAATTGGCAGATGAAGTTGATGAATAGTGGTGGTACATATTCAAATATCCTGTGTATTATATGTATATATATTAAAAACCATAAAAACCAAAAAGATTTTTCATTTTTCAGAAAACTTTTATAAAAACAAAATACAAAAATATAAAATATTTAAAACCAAAGAAAAAATTAAAAAATGCGAAAAATATAAAAAGAGGTAATAATGGCATGTCTTCTGAAAATCGATAACATTTACGGTCTTAGAAATGTCATTTAATAATGATACGAGGCTGTAAATGAAGTTCGAGCAGAAGTTCAAAAGTTTTCAAAACATGCCAAAAATGGCTTGCTATTATTTCAGATTGCAACCTGGTCATCATCTTAAAGGCAAGTATTTCAAAAAGAAAACTTGACCTTAACGGGAATTTATTCTCGGGCATGGTCTACTTTATGACCATGCAAAGGCTTGTGTTTACTTTGCAACACAACCCGTGCTTCCTATATACAAATTAATGTACGTGTCAGTGCATTTCTTTGTCAAAATAAGAGAAATCTTATTTTTATTGGTAAAAAGTTGTCTTCACAATGAATTAGTGTTTTCAGTAATCACAAAAAGATTTTCAAAGACAATTCGACCACTCAAACAATGACTACAACTCTTTAAATAGAATACGGGTCATTATTTGAGGGGGGTAAATTTTCATCAAATAATCTTTTAAAACGGTCTTTCAAATTAAGTCACGAAATAACCGGATAAAGTTTTTGATAATGATGGATATCAAAGTAAAGGGGAGTTAACTTATATTAACTACAAGGGCTTTAGATGTCATTTGTTTAAAACTTTATGGACTTATTTGCAATTTGAGATTTAGTGAATTCAGGCTTTAAACTACATTCGATCAATATTGCCAACACCTCATAGTTTGTAAAAGACTTAGGAATGCTTGGAAATACTTTCTTAGTTTTAAAAGCCATGATGATTGATTCTCATAGGATAGATTTAAGCTTATCAATTCTTCGAACACGATCTCTAGTATATTTGCGTACTAGGTTTTGCTGATTCTGAGCTATCGAAACCAGCAAGGGGGAAGGAATAGATATACAAGAAATATACTGAGTACACGTGATAGAATTCATACCCTATTCTCATTTTAGGTCATTCCGGGAAGACAAATGTCATAACCGCAAAGAAAATCAGTGTTTTAACTTGTTTCTTTTAGGTGCACTATTTCATCTACATGGGGGAAGAGATATCTTGTTATTTTTAGTATGCATCATTTGAGATACCATGAGGAAGTGTTGTAAGAAGATTTATTCTAAATGTGAGAAGATTGATTATTGATTCAAGAAATGCTTCCTCAAACAGTTAATCTCTAAGCTTATTTTTTTTAAAGAGAGTAGAATTAGTTGACAAAAGAGGTACACATAGGTTTGATAAGTATGATGATTCCTCAAGATAGTCAGTATCCTACAGAAATAAATTAGTACATTTGGGACTTAGTTGACTTAGGTGTTATCATTTCGACTACTTAGAGGGAAAAATTATGACATCCGGGACTTAGTTGACTTTGGTGTTTCAATTTATATCATCCACTAGTCATGTAAGACAAATACGACATCCGGGACTTAATTGACTTGGTGTTATGGTTCGAATTAATTGTGTATTGGATATTTGGCTTTTTACATCAAGACTGCTTAAGGCGGCTTGCAAGAAAGTTTTGAATCTACTCAAGAAAGGATTGATGATTTAGAGGGAAGCTAAGACAACTTCTTAAGAGAGACTACGGGGAAGACCTACGGCTGCTACAAAAGAACCATATGATTATATCATATGATGTTCTCATCATTCAGGTCAAACCTCGTACATAATAATCTTGTGAATATATAAATGTGTAGTGTAGACTTAAAAATTAGGCATATATAGTGTTTGAGAATGAATTTTTAAGAATTTCTTAGTAAATTCAAAATTTTTGAGATTAACATACTCAAACACCATATAATACCCTCATAATTTGAGGGGGATCATTTAAAATGTTCCTAATACGGCTTGTTAATAATTGGATATTTTTTCCCCGAAAGCAGTTATATTTGAATCAATTGATATCCAAAATATCAAGAGATTTAATATTTTTGATAAGGGGAGAAAATGTGATTAAAATATATAGCTAAAGATGTGATTTTCAAGATCTCAAGTATATGCTATCCCATATATGTGCTAAAATCTTTCGATTAATCAATGCACATATGAAGGGGGAGGGGGAGGGGGGAAATGGTTACGTGTTGGCAGAAATGTGGAAGTAGCAAAGAACGACCATTTAAATTATTGTATTGGAGTTATAAGGTGGTTAGTTTAGGTATCCATTCTCATGATCCAGCCAGAACCGGAGGGATCTACCTAGGGATATTCCACTAGATAGTGTAGTAGTCCTTAGGTATGATAAAACAAGTAAAAGTGAGATTAAGGGAAAAGTGCCGACTTAGATGGAGCTAGTACTGGAACAAACCCAACAAGGTACTAGTTATGAAGTCTCAGTAAGCGCTGAAGGGGTTGAATAATTAAAAAGAAAAGTTAAGATAAAGGGTGAAAAGAAAAAAGCCCTCCTTACACTTAGGCAGAAACCGGGTCAATACATCTGCTGTCAAGAATCACAAAGATGATCGCTGACATTGAAGACCGACATCATGGACCCAGTGATGCAATGTACAACCCTCTCTAGCCACTCAGAATCTCTCAAAAGATTTCTGTTTCATTTCTCACGGAGATTAGACGCATTTCACTTTCTCACTTCGAGTCCGTTGGTATTGAAAAGGTGGCAGTCTGCTCCAGCCTCCGATCACTAAAACCAAAGTGCACTATTGAGTCTAGAGCCAAAAGAGATCATCCATAAATCTCATTAGGACACTTGTCAAAGATTATGCTTGCTATTTCACAAAATGTGAATAACGAGAAATATATAAAGTGTCCTACGCATTATCCTTGTGATTTTGCCAGAACATCAGAGTGATACTTAAGTATTCATAATGACGATGGAAATCCTGCTTGAGCCAACATCAAACAAGCTCATGGTAGGTGACTTGTGCGATTCTTTATGAATCAAACTTGTGACAATTGGAAAGAAACGATGGTGCGATTCTACAAGAATCAAACTTGTTCCAGTAGATGAATTGACGATTGATGATGAACTTTGAAATGATTAACACTCTCGATGTGCCACAAAACCACTTTAGCAAGTGACACGTCGATTGATTTTCAAATCAATTTTTCTATTCAATCGGTGAGACAGTAACTCACTGGTTCACTCTTATCGTGTTGTCTGCTTTGAGACGTTCCGGTAATAAGAACATGCTGAGTTTGATGAATCTAATACATATGTGTTAGAAAGATTCTATACTTCAGCTGGAAATCCTGTCAAGGAGATTCTTCTTAAATTGAATCTACCTGATCACAGGTTGATCCTCACGGATTCAAAGGTTACTCCAACCAAACACAGGCGAATGACAAAGCCATATTCGTCCCTCCGCTTTATTGCTAACTATTTTAATGCAGGATACTTAAAGATGGAGGTAAGGGTACCTGATTTCAGCTGTCTCAAAGATTCATAACCACATGCTCATACCCGACCGAAAAACATAAATACATCATGAAAGCTCAAGTACATGTTTCAAGACTTCCGCTACTCTGATACCGTACGTCTTTCTTAAAGTGACGAAGTATTAAAGTCAAAGAATTTCAAAGAAGTTTTTGTCACTCTGATACCGAACGTCTTTCTCGAAGTGACGAAGTGTTAGAGTTAAATAATTTCAAGAAAGATGTCTTATTCAAGCTTTCAAGACCAAGAAACAATAACAGTATGAGCATGTCGGTCCAAAAGTCACGAGTTCACAAGATGACAAAGTTTACAAGATGGCAAAAAGAGATTATGCTTGGTTAATGATCTTAAGATGCTCAAGATCATATAGTCACATACATGTCAAGATAAAGGAACAAGCTCAAGCCTAAAGTCAATGATCACTACATCAAATCACAAGATAAAGAAAAGAAAAAGAAGTCTGCGAGCACAAGAACGAAGACCTTCATAGTATGCTAGGTTTAAGTTTTTGTAAAATGGAGTGACCTCCCTTAGGGGGAGATTGTTAGGAATACGAAAATCCTAGGAAAGTATCGGTCACTCCATAGATAACTGTCGTTAGCTCGTTAAGTGTTATTTGGAACCTTAATAGGCAAAGTTAGGAAAAGCCCATGGACAAAGCCCATGAACTAGTCCATAGCTGGCCTCAATTAGGGTATAAATACACCTCTTCATGCGTTGGAGATGTGGTTGGTTGTTTATTTGTTTTCACACATTAATGCATTTCTCTCTTATGTTTAATTTCTCTCTCTAAAGTGTTCATCCAACCACTCTCTCTCTAAAATCACCTCTCTTTCCCTCTTCATGCATGTTATTAGATAGTCTTCAACTAAGCTAAATGTCGAGTCCTAATCTTAGCTAGAACCAATCTACCACTTCACAAGCACTACACAATTACAAGATCTACACTATCGAATTTACACACAATTCAAATCACACACTTACACAAGATAATTACAATAAAGATTTGATAATTAGAAAAAAAAAGGAGAAATCACTAAATAACAATTCGTTTCTTGGCGAATACGAATGTTCTTCTCTTGCACTTGATAGAGAGGAGAGGAGAGATGAGAAGAAGAGATTATATTACGTGAAACAAGATCAAACAATGTTAGTGATCAAGAGATTTAATAAGAGAAAGAGGGTTTTTAGAGAGAGAAAGAAGACTGAAAAAATTCGTGCAAAGAGGTGTGTTTTTCTTCCAGAAATAGTGTAGTATTTATAGACAGGATTTTCAACGGCTAGCTGGCGGCGGTCCCGGCGGTCCCAGATATATCTGGGGGCCGCCAGACCTATAAGGGGGCCGCCACTAGACTCCGATCCTGTTTTTGTCTTTTTTGTGGGGAAGGTTGTATCTGGTATGAAAGCTTTAATTTTAGGCGGGAAAACCAGATTCAAATTTTATTATTTAAATAAAACATTTTCTTTTATTAAAAAATATTTTTGTATATTTATTTTGTGAAAGTGTAATGGTTAAGAAAGAAATATTTTCTTGAATCACTAATCATGCTTAATGATTTGTTTGTACATACCTTAAGTGATCACTAATCTTAAGAAAATGAATTTTACGATTAATAATTTGTAAACGTTTATTTTTATCGTAAATGTTTTTACATTTTGTTATTATCAAAATATTGAGAGGTCGAAAAATATAAATAACATTTTTGTACATTATTTGTATTAACTGCATTAAATGCACCCGGGTCACCCACGCATTAAATGCAGCATCTCCTGCGTTTTATTAAATATAAATAATGAAGATAAATTTGTTCTCATATAATGAGAAAGGCTAATAAGATTTGTTATAAAACACATTCCATATAGTTGAAGAGAATTAGCGTCGTATGTTTAAGTTTTTCGGTTTTTTTTTTCTAAAAAGAAAAATCAATTTTGTGTTTGATTTACTAATTCGGGTCGGGTTCAAGTTGGCGGGTTCGGTTGGCGGGTCAGAAAACCCCAACCTAAACCTGACCAATTTAAGTAATCGGAACCTGTTTACACATAACTCGAACCTGACTCATTTAACCCGTATATATACTTCATACTTGGGTTGGCGGGTAAATAAGTTACACGGGTTAAATTAGTTAAACGGGTTTCGGGTTGACCCATTTAACCCGTTTTATATACAAAAGTTGGCACATTACACGGGTTAAACAAGTTTAACGGGTCGACCCATTTAACACATATAATAATATATAAATATAAATAACTTTTAATTTTAGAAAAAATCTTAAAGTGGTTGGCATGTCGACCCGCTTAATTCATTCTCAACCCGAACCTAACCTGTCTAATAAACGGGTCAGATGGGTCGACCCAAACCCGACCCGAAATCTATTAGACTCAACCCGAACCTGTTAATTTTCGTGTCGATTTCAAATCGAGTTTCGTGTCGAGTCAAAAATTACGACCCCTAATTTACCTTGCTTAGGCAAGCGAACTGACATTTTAATTTAGTGGAACTAAAATTGTTGCGACAGATTATATTGCACGAGTAATATCCCGAGTGCACCAAGCCTAACTAACTATAGAAATCAAACTATTTTAGGTATTTATACATTGCAAATTACTTTTTCAATATAGAAGTCTTTTAGAAGGAAGTCATCATTTTATGGAGTACATTCCAAGTTTTGTTAGATGAAAGTTGCATAAAGCCATAAAGGCTTAATCCTTTTTAACAAAATAATATCCACATATATCGTTAAAATTGACAGTAGCAATGAACAATAGCAGTAAGCAGTATCAAAGCATGACAGATTTCTATAAAAATATTTGATAAGATAGTTATAAGTGTAACTATAATCTGTAAGACAACACATAAACGTTTAACGCTCCTAAATGCTATTTCATAGACCGCTGAAAAATAAGCATTCCAAAAAAAACCCTACTTGTTGCTTATAATGACATTGGATGTATTCCTACACATAGAAACGGACATAATATATTTGCTACATACAAAGAGAACATAGTTACATTTTAGTCTTTCTGTTGGTCCTTAGGAATGTGATATAAAATTTATCAATTTAGACTTAATCACATTCTATACCAACGAAGTGAGTTTTAAACAAATATATATAAGCAATATAAAGAACAAGTTTAAAACACACAGAAGTACTTTTCAACGTATAAACTTTTATTAGAATCAAATAAAGAATCTATGACACACCTTGCTTGCGGAATAACAAGGTGGTTGAATGACAATTTGGGGTGTATCTTCCTTCCAATTTATCTCTAACCCAAAGTTATAAAAATAAGAAAACAAACTTGTTATGACTAAACTGAAGCTTCAGCTTTCAGTAGTACGTGTCAGTTTGTTTGAGAGATAAATGAACTCTTCAATGTGTATCACATTAATTGGAATAGATAACATTTACTTTGAGAATCCCATTCCTTTTATAGGCAAGGGATATGGTTTACAAGTAAACCTAATACACATGTCAAGTATTAAATAGGTGGTTGAGCTACCATTTAATCTACACATGCTTTATAGTACCAGGTACAGTCCTTAAAAGAAAGTTGATGTACTTCTATACCAACTTTAGAAGTAACATTTCCCAAAAAATAGCTTATTCCTTTTGTCATAAAGCATCTTTTTCCCGCCCTTGATAAACCTACTAGAAGTGTAAACACACGTTATCAAACTTCTGTTAAGGAGATAGACACACTCATAGTTTAGAAATATGTCCACCAAAGCTAAACGAGAGCTCCAACCAATGCCTCTTCGGTTTCTGTATCGCTGCATAAACTAAAATGAATATACTTCCCAATCTTCTAAGGGCCTGAAGAGCTGACGCTGAAGAAGCTTCAGCGACTCAAATTGAAAGACTTCAGCTTGAGTAATACTTAAGGGATTTTATGTTTAAATCTACTGAAAGACTGAAGGGCCCAGGAACTGAACCCAACAATCTCTCCCTATTTGAATATACAAATAGCTTAAATTAAAATCAATTGTAAGTGAGCAGTTGAATTTTTTCTTACACAATTGATATGAACTGAACAACATAAACTGATAACCATTCATTCTAACTTTTATTACACTACATTTACAAAAGATAAAGTTATTACAAGTGGTTTCCATTCTACTGTCTTAGCTGTTCACGGACCCTCTTCTTCATGCTGAACTTGATGACTTGTGTTTCTTTGTTGACCTAGAATGGTCTTTTAAGTCACTGGTTCTTTTTCTTTTCTTGTTAGCTAACTCATTTAGCTCATTCAGAAGATCTTGTTCTTTTAGGGGTTTGTTTAAGTCAATCGTGAGTTCTTGTTCAATTTGAGTCAGCTGATCCAATCTTGTCTTTACCAGATCATAAATGGTTTTCCATCCTTTTCACTTTTATTCGGACAAGCTTGTAGTACTTCTCTCCATTCTCCCGAATGTAGATCACTGACCTTGAGATTTGAGATGACTTCATCAGACCCGTCTTCCCTATATATTTTCAGTGTGATAGGGCCTTTCTTTGTGAGAACTTCACATTTTGTGATCTTAGTGCTTTTCTTTCTTTTCAGTATCTTGTCACAGTATTTATCAAAGAGTAACTTACTACCTTTCTTGGAGTATTACTGTGACACAACATTTGCCCAAAAAGATAAACTATTTCATCTTCTAGGTTTGTATCAAGCATCTTGTTGTTTCTTACTCTTTCCTCAGCTGGTGAAGCAGATGCTTTGCCTGCTGAAGGAACATTCATGCTTGTAGCTCCTGATGCATTTTCCACCATGGTGGCAAACCTGTTCAAGGTATCAGTAACCTTGTGCAAAATACTTGGAAGAGAATCTAAAATCTTGAGCTTTTCTTGAACTGAAGAAACTTGACTTGGCAAATTAAGAAACTCTGTTGGAAGTTCCCAATGAATGTTCTTCAGTTCAGCTACCTGGGATGAAAGACTGGAGATAGTGGAAGTGAATGTCTCCAGTTTTATTGGAATCTCTTTTAGGTCCCCAGGCAGCTCTATTTCCATTTCTCTAACATGCTTCTTTAGATCTTTAATCTCTCCAGATAATCTAGTGATTTTTTAGGGGAGATCTTTCAGTTTAGTTGGTAAGCAGCTAGCAAAGTCATGTGAGGCTAAAAGTTTAGATATTTCAGGTTTCAATGAAGGTACCGGAAGTTCAGTAAGCTGGTTGATGTCTAGATATAAGGGCTTAGCTTTCATTAAGGCAACTTCTGCTTTAGCTTTTGCTTTTGCTTGTTCCAGCTCTTCCTTTTGAGACTGAAGTAAGTGAACCTGAGCCATTAACTCTTGAATTTGAGCTGATTTTAAAGATGGAGGAGGTGGGACTGAAGTGCCTTTAGGTACATCATAAGAAGTGGCTCCAGTGTCTTTATCTCTTGCAACTTCCTCTTTCTCTTCCTCTTCACTCTCATCTAAAATAATGATTGGCTCATCTGGTGGGAGTCAGGAGTGAAGAAGGCAGATCTTGTGTCTTTTAAGATATCTGATAAATCCTCTAGCTTTACTTTAAGTGAGATGTCATCAGCTCTAGATTCCTTATTTGCACCTGAATCAGTGTGGGCAGTTTTTAACCCATCTCCAGCAGATTTGGTTTTATCTACAAGAACACTTGGATTAGACCCTGCAAATATGTGATCAAATGAGTAGTTTTTGGTTCCTTCATCCATACCCTGTTTTTAAGATATGGAATCCTTAGGAGCAGATATTCCAGGATCTGCTTCAGCTGTGGAATCTGCTAAAGCATCATGTCTTGATGCAGACTGAGAGTGCAAATGAAAGAAGCTGAATAAATAGGTTCAATAATGATAAATGCAGACATACCACTACTGAGTTGAGGGTGGGCTCCTTCTTCACTCGTGGCCCCTAAAGATGTTAGGCCACCAGCTGCTTGCTGTGCCTCTTATGCATTTCACCAACCACTGGTGTGGGAGGTGAAGGATGGCTTGGGATTTTATCCTTAGCCGAACAGGACTTAGTTTCCTTTTTTGATTGGCCAGTTTAGGATTTGGATGCCTCAGTGGTGGACTCAGATGTGTCTTTTGAAGATCATTTTCTTCTGAGTCCACTTTTAGCTCCAGGTTTTTTGCCATGGGTAACCTCCTCAGTTTGTGAGGAAGGTTTTGGAGTTTTGGAGTCCACATGCACATCTAGGTTGCAAATGGCCTTCATGTGGTCAGTGAAAGGAGGTTCTTCAGGTTGCTTTGGCTTTAGTGTCAAGTTGTGAACACTGAAGACCTGAGTGGGGTTTATGGTGAGCTCTTAATTTTCATATTCATGTATCATATGTTCTAGTAGAAGAGATAGAAACCTAGGATAGGGAACAATCTTTTCCCTAGTCTTCTTGTTCAACTTATGAATTAGATCCTCCCATATTATCTTTGCATAATCCACCTTTACTCCATTGGCCAGACAGTACAAGATAGTGGCATCCTTATTTGATATTTGATCTAGGCCACCTGTTTTACCACCTAAACACTGCATGATTTGAGCCATCATCAACCTCCACCTAGGAGGAAGGCAACTCTTTTTGAGAGTTCCTTTTTCCCCAATCTCTCCCTTATACCCTATTGCTGTAAACCATGGTCTCATTGTTGTTATAGAGGGTGGGGGAACATACATACTTGAGTGAGGTAGGTATTGTGCCCTAAGAGCTTTCCTAAAGGTGGTTATACCTATGTCTCCTCTAATTCCTCCTGTAGGAGAGGATATCCAAACCTTAGAGTCATCTAAGGTCTTTGCTGTATACCAGACTTCAATCAGGTACTCTTTTTATTGATTTGGAGCTCTTGTGAATGCTTCCTTTAGACATCATTTAGAAATGAAGTTTGATACAGCCTCAAAGTAATCTTGGTTAGGATGTGAGGGATACAGGAGTGCAACCTCATTGTTGGTGGTGAAAGTGATCTCATCAAAGGTAAAATCAACATGACTTGCAGGTAAGAAAGGGTTTGGGCTTTCAGGTTTGTCAAGAGCGACGGGTTCTTTTTAGGAATGATTTCTGGTGAAGAGGTCTTTTGTGATGATGATTCTGCCATTTTGAGTGGTGAGGGTTTTGAAGGTTTGATCTGGTTTGAGGTGTTTTGGTTTTGTTTGTGAGAATGAGTTGTCGATTGGTGTGTTGTGATTTATATGACTGATGAAATTACAAAATTTTCTTTGAGAATTTGTAATTATCATTTAAGGTTTTAAAGTTATGGGAATGTTTAGGGTTTGTTTTCAACATGTGTGCTAAACTTTGTATTTATTGAAAGTCAGCAAAGCATGTATCTGACACCTAGAACAGTGAACAACCGTCTATTCACTGTAAAAGTAGGTGAGAGAAAGATGATGAGGTCATTCTAACTTTTGGATTTCTTTTTTTAATATATTTAATTATTAATTTTTTTTAAAATCACACCCTTCTTTTTAAAACTGACCTTGAGTTTGATGTTTGAGAAAAAGCTGAACTAGGTTCAGGTTTGATGTTATGTCATGCTGAACAGATTATTGTAATCTTCATCATCATCAATCTTCCAACAAAGGCGACAAAACCACACATGCTCACACAAATCCATGAATGAGACATATGTGATTGCTCAGTTACTTTACTTAAAGCAAGTTAAAGGTTGTATGCAAAAACTGAACTGACATTTTACATGAAAGTTTGTTCAATTTTGGATGAAAGAGTTGAAGCTTCAGTTTTCTTCAGGTAGTGCTGAAGCTTCAGGTTTTAAGTCAATGTTCAACATACTTAGTTCAACAATCAATCTTTTGAAAGTTGGCTCATTTAGAGGCTTGGTGAAGATATCAGCAAGTTAATATTGAGTGGGAATGAAATGTAATTCAATGTCCCCTTTGAGAACATGATCTTTAATAAAGTTATATCTGATATCAATATGCTTTATTCTTGAGTGCAGAACTGGATTGTTTGAGATTGCAATAGCACTAGTGTTATCACAAAATATGGGTACCTTTTCATATATGATGTCATAGTCAGTGAGTTGACTTTTCATCCATAGTATGTTGGCATAACATCCAACAGCAGCTACATATCCAGCTTTAGCTGAGGACATAGCTACAAATTGCTGCTTTTTAGCACTCCAGCACATAAGTTTGCCTCCTAGCAACTAACAAGCACCTGAGGTGCTTTTCCTGTCCATGTTGCATCCAGCATAGTCAGAGTCTAAGTATCCTTTTTGGTCAAAACCTGAACATTTTGGATACCATAGACCAAGACTAGGAGTACCTTTGAGGTAC
>BQNB010034284.1:1586-19269 GCA_026074375.1 Tanacetum coccineum
ACTTCCATTGGGTCTTCATTAACTTTCTTCTCTTGTTGTCGGGTTGATCCGGCTTTGATATCTTTCCTCATATCTCTCTCTTGTACTTGTCTCTTCATTTCTTGTTGGTTTTTGCTCGTTTTTACTCTTTTTGACTTTGATATCCTTTCCTGCACATTATGACACAAAAGCACACATATTCCCATCTTTTGGCATATTTTTGGCTTTTATTGGCGAAATCCTGGGTATTTTATATGTACATTTTAACACTTATCAATATCTCAGCTACAAATTTATCTTGACTGATAAATATCCCATCTTCTCTTTGCTTCACTTGCAAACCTAAGAAGAAATTGAGTTCTTCTATAGAAATCATCTAAAACTTATCCTGCATCAATTTTTCAAATTCAGTACACAACTCCTTGTTTGTAGAGCCAAAGATAATGTCATCAACATAGACCTGTACAAGTAAAATATCTCCTTTTTGCTTCTTGATGAATAAGGTCTGATCTATCTTTCCTCTTTAAAACCCATTGTCTAATAAATACTTGGCCAAGGTTCCATACCAGGCTCTTGGAGCTTGATGCAAACCATACAGTGCTTTCACCACCTTGTAAACTTTGTCAGGATAGTCAGGATTTTCAAATCCTAGAGGTTGACACACATATTCCTCCTCTTTAATTATACCATAAAGGAAAGCACTCTTTACATCCATCTGATATACCATGAAGCCCATAAAGGAAGCATAAGATAACAACAGCCTTATTGCCTCAATTCTAGCCACAGGAGCAAAAACTTCATCATAATCTATACCTTCTTCTTGAGTATATCTCTGGGCAACTAGCCTTGCTTTGTTCCTTGTTACTATGCCTCTCTCATCTTTCTTGTTCCTAAATATCAATTTTGTACCAATAGCTCTCTTACCTTTAGGCAAATCCACTAGTATCCAAACCTTTTATAGTTTAAATAGTAAAAGCTCCTCCTGCATTGCTTCTACCCAAGGTAACATATCCTCCATCAAATTCCTTAAAGTCTGAGAGATAGGACATGTTGCCTGTCATGTGCTTAGAGCGTCCACTATCAACGCATCCTTGATCTTCTTTTTGTGGATGACCCTGCACATAAAGATATGGAAATTAATTTCCTTTGGTGACCCAAGCCATCACTGACTTGGATCTGCCTCGTGCATCAATATAATTTTATTTCTTGAAAGTAATTAATGCACTGTTAAGTTTGGTAGGTCTCCAAACGCAACATGCTGAGGCCTTAACAACATTAACCTGATTTTCCCTAACATCATTAACCACTGCTGAAATTGGCCTAGCAGTATTAACTACTTTTAGCTTAGCAGTATAAACTTTTTCCTTAGCAGTATTAACTTTTTGGTTAAAGTTTTTGCTAGTTAATGATGTTCTTGATTGATAGTGCCTCTTCACAGTTGATTGTGCTAATTTTAAAAAACATGACATTGGTCTAGCACTATAAACTGTAGTTTTTGGATGAGCAGTATTAACAGGCCTAGCAGTATTAAATGGTTTTAGGCTATTTTTCATTAAAAATGTTCTGGGAGTCATGTTCCTGTGAGAGTTAAGATGAGCCTTTTTAGCAGAATAGTTATAATTCACCCTTGTATAATTATTCCCATTTACCATCCCTTCCCTTTGATGGTAATTATAGTGAGCTTGCACATGGTCAAAGCTTCCACAAACAAAACATGCTTTATTATACATCACAAAATTACCTCCTAGCTGTTGGGATTTAAGATTATTCTAGTTTCTTTGATTCCTCCTAGGTTTTTGTGATCTATACATCTCTGCATACTTAACTGGTTTCCTAGCTGGTTTTTCTTGTTGTTTAGCAGATTCTATCTTAGTAGGAAAAACAGTTTGCTTCTCTTTTTCTAACACCAACTTCTCACCCAATGGGGGCATTAGGAGTTTTTTTAACCTTATTAGAGGTATCTTTACAGACACTCTTACTGGCCTTAGGTCCATAGTCTTCAAACTCAGGTTGTTGGAACTCCTCAAGACCAGAGTTGGACAAATCAATAGTTAGGGGTGCAAATAAGCCTGTAGGTGGAGGTGGAACATCATTATAGATTACAAACCCTACACCTTTTCTACTATTATCAGATATTTGACTCCCTATTAATTTATCTATGCTCTTAGAAGCATTTTCAAATTTGTCAATTTTAATCTGATTGCTCTCTTTTTCTTTCTTAAGCCTCTTTATTTCACTTTTAAGAGCATTGATTTCTGAGTCTTTAAATGAGCTATCTCTTTTGAGAACAGCAATTTTGTCACAAAACATAACCTCATTTTTCTTGTAAAAGACAAGTTGTTCTTCTACAGATGCTAAACCTCTTTTATAGGTAGCTAGATTAAATTCAAATTTATTAAACTCTATTCTTAAATTATCATATTAAGTTTTAAGAGTTTCAAAGCTTTTAAGACAGGTGTTAGTACAAGTTTTTTCATTATATACCTCTGAGTCTGAGAAAGCCATAAGAGCCATATTGGTAGGTACTTCCTCATCTGCCATAAATCTCTAATCAAAACCAGCTTCATCAATAGCGACCATAGCTTTAGAAGAAGTTTCTTCCACATTCACAGTCCTTCTTGAGCTGTCTTGATTCCTGTTCCTATTATCTTGATTCCTAGGACCTCTGCATTCCCTTGCAAAATGTCCTATCTTATGACAGTTGAAACATTCTACCTTGGACTTGTCATATCCAGCAGTATCACTCCTATTGATAGTGATCCTCTTACCAGTTCTTTGTAAATACCTTCTTGCTCTCATGCTCAGTAAAGCTAACTGCCACTTCAAATCCATTTCTTCTAGGTCGTCTTCATAGATTTGTTCAAGGTCTTCATGAACAAGTTGAGACCCGTTTGGTTGATTTGCCAAAAACACATAGACAGTGGCATCACTTAAGTTAGCAGTACTATCTGGAGTATCAGCAGTACTAACAAGAGAGTTAGCAGTACTAACTTGAACATTGGCAGTATTAACTTCATTGGTACTGCTAGGAGATGACACAAAGGCCATATTCTGGGAGCTTGAGTTTGAGTTTGAGCTTGATGTTATAGTTCTTTTGACCTCTTATTCAACAATCTTGAAGTTGTTGTAGATATCATCAAATCTCATTGTGTCAAGATCTGATTTATTCCTCCAGACCACTATATGAGTGTTCAATTCAGAAGGCAGACTTCTCAAAAATTTTAAGTTGAGATATTCTTGAGAGATGTTTTCACCCAAGATGGCCAACTGGCTAACAATTTTCTGAAGCCAGTTAAAAATAGAGTCAAGTGACTCTGTGCTTGGATCATTGAAGTTCTCATACACCTGCTTTAGAAGTGTCTTTTGAGTCTTCTTTGTGGCATCATTACCACCAAATCTTATTTGTATGGCATCAAACAAAGTCTTGGCATCCCTGTATTGATTGAATGTCAGTTGATGTTCATTGGGAAGTGCCATTAGCAACATACTTCTTGCTTTTACATCATTCTTCTTTTGGGCCTTCTCTTCAGTATTAACAAGACCTGGTATCATTGAAGTAGAAGTACCATCAGCATTTGCTATTGTACGTGTTGTTGATTTGAAAGACTTGCCATTCTCTATGACATTCCATAGAGCATAGTCTTGAACTTAAAAGTATTGCTCTATTCTTAGTCTTCACATATCATATTTATCTTGTTTGAGAATGGGAAACTTTGCAGTAGCATTGGTTTGGGCAGTTTCTAAATCCATCTCTTTGTATGAATAAAGAGTTCTTCTTGTTTGTTTCTTCTAGATCAAAGTTTCAGAACACAAGCTCTGATACCACTTGTTGATCCCAACTGAAGATCTATTCTTTAGCTTGTAAAGATTATGTTACTTTTGATAAATCCAAAACAACAATGGTAGAAACTTTGTGAATACTAAAGAGTATGCGAAATCTATTCTTTAATACTTAGAAGAAATATCAATGAAACAGTAAACTTGAATGAACAATGAAATAACCAAAAAGATTCAATATTAAATAATACGAGTACTCTGTCTAGTACTAGGGTTTACAACCTTGAAGCTATGCATGCAACTCTGTGAATATATATCATAACCATAACCTAGGATCTCCTTTTATACACCAAAGAGTCCTTTACAAGATAACTACAAATCTTTAAAGATACTCAAGATCTTCTATAATTCTAATCATATACATATCTTTCTAACTTTATAGGATATACACTTTGAATAAGTTCATACATATCTCTTCACACGTCTTTGTCTACATGCAGTCATTATCTTCTTCTAGCAGTCTTAAATCTTTAGCAGTATTAAGTTCTCTTCAGCAGTATTAAGTTAGTACTAGGAGTACTAACTTTTACACTAGAAGTACTAATCAGTTAGTACTGGTAGTTATAATCTGAGCAGTACAAACTTTAATCTTGGCATTACTAAGTGTAAAGACTTTTAATTCCTAACAAAATCTAGGGGAAGGACGAATTTATCTACTTTAATGAGTACGTTTTTTATTATTCCACTCGAATATTGGATTGACCTATCCGCAAGTTCCAAACTCATTCTAGTACCCTTCGGTTCTCCCAAACCAAGTCTCTTGTACATCGTGTATGGCATTAAGCTTATGCTAGCTCCAAGATCTGCTAATTCATTATCAATATGTAATTGGCCAATGTCACATGGAATAGTAAAACTCCCTGGGTCTTTCTCCTTTGATGGAAGCTTGTTTAATAATATGGCAGAGCATCTTTCATTCATAATGATTTTGCAAGCTTCTTCTAGTCTGGCTTTGTTAGTTAGCAAAATCTTTTAGAAATTTAGCAAACTTTGGCATTTGAGCTAATGCTTCGATGAAAGGCAAATTGATGTGGAGTTGCTTTAGATTTTCCAAAAATTTCTTTTGTTGAGCCTCATCTTTTTCTTTTCGCAATCTTCTAGGGAAAGGGACTGGTGGTGGTTGTACTTCATTTGATGGTTGAACAACAGGTACGCAAGTTATCTGAGGTTGATCATTAGAAATTAAAGATAAGAAAGGTACAGAAAAAATTTCCACCAACCACTTATCTCGGATTGAAAATGATGAGATGAGTGATGACAGTGAAGTCGACGATAACTTTCTTGGAGAAACTCTTATGGAAATAACCACTAATGACACACCATGGTTCGTAGACTTTGAAAACTATTTGGTGGGTGATATTATACTGATGTTTCGTTGTGTGGTGTATATTTTATTGATTCAAGTTTTAAATTTATATTTTGTTGGCTAAACCAAAAACAACACTTTAACAGGCAGTGTACCTCATCAGTAGAAGTTTCGTGGTAAGTAAGGTGTCGAACACTTGAAGCGAGGTTAAATCTATCAATTTAATTAATATCTTGGTAATCTATTCTATGTTAATTCTATTCTATTCTAAACCTACATTAAACCTATGTCAGTATAAATCCTAATTCTAACGGGAAAAAGGGGTTTTCAGCCTGAGAGACTGGCACGGTTTGGTTGGTGACTACAATAAATTCAAGGCACTTTTACCCATGCAAGCTAATTAACAAAAGATAAAAAAGTGGTCAAACCTTATATAAGAAAACTATATTAACCATTATTAATCCGATTAAAAAGTTGGTTTATTTACTAAGTGCAATGATTTCTTCTCTCGAGGTGGCATATCACTCTTAAGGCTTAGGCGTTACATCATCCTAAGACCTAGACACATTAATTATGTCATAATTAAAGCATCCACATAAAGTATCCTTATTTGCTGATTATAATCTATCTTAGGGATTAAAGCAATGGTGATCTTGTTAAACCATAGCTCATAGAGACTTTACCCACTTACCGCTTAATGGCAATTTATACACTAGTAATCCACTTGTCCAACTATCTAATGGAATCAGAATGTTACTTGTTGAATTATCTAGGTCACCTGCTAGTCAACACGATCAATAAACCATTGGCAATATCCAACTAACTAGTTAAGCCCGAAGCGTATCCTAGACACAGACTTAGAAGGACAATAATTATGTAACTATAATTCTAGATGTATAAATTACTATATGGAGAGCTATCAAGGACTCTAGATCTACTTGGTGTGTTTAACTAAATCCAGTTGATAGGTCGCATACAAAAGTGCGTAAACAAGTATAAATTAATAAACATAAACAAGCATACAATGATAAATCAAGAAATCAAGAAAAACAAATACCAAATATTCAGATCTTCATAATAATGGCTAATACCCAAAGGTATTAGTGTTTAAACATCATAATAAATACAAGAGCAATTATTTAGCCAAGGTAAACTAATCGAGTTAACGAATGATACAAAAAAATGAACGATTACTAAAGTATATGGAATTACACGTTGTCTCTTATGGAATTAATAATGTTGCTCGACCTCTTCTACTCTTTTTCTCCTCTGAAAATTGACTTTTATGGTTTTGGTATCGAGAATATTATTTAGCACACTGAAAACTTGTTTTTGAGTTTTCTATTTATAAGGTCTGAAAGTCGGTTGGATACGACGTATCCAAGTGTTGGATACGGCGTATCCAAGTGTTTGATACGGCGTATTGGGGATTTCTTGGAGTAGGGACCACGCTTGATATCTTCCAGAATGTTTAAATACTATATCTTAAATGCGGCGTATTGAGTCTCTCTGGATACGGCGTATTGATCTTTATCCTTCTGTGGTCTTTTGTGAGTGCAGGCACGGATACGCCGTATCTTCTTTGATGGATACGGAGTATTGTTCTTTAGAATAGTAATCTTCAAAATATCTTCATTTAAGTTCTAGAATGCGCGCCTTTTGCTAACTTTCACCAATTACTCCATAATTACTACAATTCTCAAATATAAATGATTAAGTAACAATTCTTTGCAATAACTATACAAAATGGGTTAATAACATAGGATAAATAATGCTATAAAATAGACGTTATTTGATGTCATCATATACCTAAAGGGATGACGTACCAACAAAATAAAAAATTCTTCTCTAACCTCAAAATCTACTTTTAGGAAGACCCGTACCTTTTCAAAGTATGTTCAGACGGTATGATCAGACGTTGTGTCTCAAGATCAGAAACTCATACCATTCTAGATCAATGTCACCACGGACCAACCGGTGGACATTATGGACCAAACACAACAGCTAAAAAAGTCCTAGACTTAGGCTTTTACTGGCCAACAATCATCAAAGAAGCTCATACTCTTGTTCGCCTTTGCGAAGCATGTCAAAAAATAGGGAATATATCCAAACGTGATAAAATGCCCTTAAACAGCATTCAAGTATGCGAAATCTTTATCATATGGGGTATTGACTTTATGGGACTGATGTGCTGTCCTATAGGTTGTATTTATTGATTACCAAGTTTTAAATTTATATTTAGCCGACTTATCCTAAAACAACACTTTAACGTGCAGTGTACCGGGTCAAGATGGAGTTTCGTGGTAAGTATGGTGTCGAACACTAAGAGCGAGAAAGTTAACCTTATATTCTATCAGTATTTTATTCTAATTAATTAGTCTAGTTAATTCTATGTTATTTCTAATTATTGTAAAACTTATGCTAAACCTAGTTCTATTGATAAAGGGGGGTTCAGCCTGAGAGACAGACATAAGTTTGTGGCGACTTAAATCAATTTAATACATAATAATCACGCAAGAAGAAAATCAGAAGATAAAAGAGTGGTCAAGCCAAATGATAGAAAATTGTATTAGCCATATTAAATCCGATTAAACATTGTTTGTTTGTTTAGTGCAATGAGTGCTTATCTTGAGGTGGCATATCATTCTTAAAACTTAGGCGGGACCTAAGACCTAGACATGTTGAATCCTGTCACACTTAATGCATCTGCATAAAGCATCCTTTTGTTTAATTATAATCTATCTTAGGGATTAAAGCAATGGTGATCTTGTTAAACCCTAGCCTATCGGGACCTTACCCACTTACTGCTTAACGATATTTTATATACTGGTAGTCTACTATCCAAGTCTTTACCAATTGATTAAGAACATACTCATTGGGTCGAATGGTCACCTGCCAGTCCAACTAAGCTCACTAATCTAAAGGCAAAGATATGACATTATTTATGATCCTATTGGTCTAGATATATAAAACATGATATGGAGAGCTATCCCAGTATCTACATCACTTGGTCAGTCTCACTAGACCCAGTTGAATGATAGGTCACATATTAATGAGGTGTCATTTTATACACTATTTCGGGTCATTTAACCCCCTAAATCATGCAAATATGCCTAGATTACGTGCTTAATCGTTTGTTTTCAAGTTTTTAGCACTTGGATGGCATTTGGAGGAAATACCCGTAACTTGGGCTCATTTGGAGAAGAAACAAACAAGATTACGGACATACACAAAATCTCTTGAAGATTTATGCATACAGTGGATGAAGACGGCATCACAGGTATAAAGCGACACCGTCGTGATCTAAATGGTGACGGCGTCAGGAATCTAGCGACGTCATCATGACGTGGCCGCTTAAAGAGGATCTAGAATCATCTACGTGGCGACGGTATCTGGACTTCAAAGCGACGTCGTCGCAGCGATTTTCCTATATATATTAAACCGAAATAATGGTTTTAGGTGTGTAACTTTGTATAATTTTAGGGAGACGAACCCTAGTCATTCTAGCAGCTTTTAAGGTCGCTTTTAGGGCCTCAAACCCCCAATGTAACTACCTTTAATCCGTGTTTTAATCAAGTAAGATTATTTATCATTAATCATTCAATATGTCTATATGTTATGTGATTGATTTATGTTTTTACTTTATCTTTAACATGCTAGGCTAAACCCTCCTTTGTATTTACTTATGATTGCATGAAACTTAGGTTGTAGATCCTTTTGATGTTGCTTCTTGTTGATGAATGTGTGCATTATGCTCTAGAAAACTAGCCATAAGATATTAAATTGACATAGATGTCTAGGGAAACACGAGTAGTGTAGAAAGGATACCATCGGTAACAGTCTTTATACTACCTTACCCCTAATATGGTTGATCCCTCTTAAGATATTTCACATGAATTTAATGTACTCTTAGGGGCCTTGTAATAGTCTTCATAATACCTTACTTGTGCATTGCTCTAACGGAATATTAAATAGACGGAGGGTTCGTGTAATCCGTTCATGACCTAGGAAATACTTACACAGATCATCACAAGTGTGACAAGGCAACAGATCTAGGAGAAGCAATCTAAGGAGTAGTGCATGATTAGGTAAATACATCTTTTTATCATAAAGTTATCACCAGTAGCATAGATTATAATTAGTTTAATTAGTAGGTAATCAAACCAACCTTTCAAACCATGATATTTTCCTACTTTCTTATAAATTTAAAAACAAAAAAAAATCTTCTCTCAACCCCTTAGAATTCTATTAGACCATGTTCGAGCCTTCCCAACCTATTCCCCTAGAGAACGATAACAACCCCCCGAGTCCTTCCTATGCTACACTGCAACGATTATGTACACTGCCTAGGCGATTATAAAACTTCTAGTGAAGTCTTTACGAGACCCGCATTAAGTTTTTGGCACCGCTACATGGGGAATATTTAGGTTTCGATTATTGTTTAACTTAGTTCTACTCGCTTGATTCCTATCAAGTAAGAATTTCAATTCCAGTACATTAGCTTTCTTGTAGTCTATCTTTTCTTTGTGTGTATGTTCGTAATTTTCATTGACTATTCCATTCTTCGCTATGGAGAAAGCAAATCCACCACCTAATAATTGCCCTATCCTAACAGCCACACTGCGCGCAAGTGTCGTCCAAGAGCACAATGAGCTATAGATTATTTTGGCCTTTGTCGACTCTCGCTTAGAGAGTATTGAACAATTTTTTAACAACTTCGTCGATCATCTTAGTGAGACCGATATGAATAACCTTGAGTCCGATGATGAATTGGCAGACATACCTCTTGTCTCTCCCTTTCCTCATTCAGATAATGATTCGGATGACGGTGAAGTGCTTAACGAAATGATTGAGTACGAGAATGTTGGAATGCTACGCCGTGAAAGGGCAATTAATAGTTTCGATGGGGATGACCTGGCATTCCAATGTATGATCGGATTTAGGAAATTTGTCGCCTACTTTGACCCCTTCTTACCAATGAACATTATCACACGTAAAGCCTACAACACTATAATGGTTGAAGGATTAGAAAGTACAAGGTAAAACTTAGTCGCCGTTATTAGGGATGTCTACGTGTTTGTAGGCAGCTTCACCTACATTACGGATTTTGTGGTCTTGGAAGACATAGGAGAGTTTATTCTAATAAATAAAGCTGAAGTCATGATGGGCAAACCCTTTAGGAAAATCACTAAACTCGAATATGATTGCGCTAAGGGATTAATGCCTTTCAATAGGATCTTTGATAATTACACATTCCAAATGTCTGGCACTATACTTAGGTTTAAACGTTAGCGACACATTTCATAGAGTAAGATTCCACCCATCCTTGTGCTGAGGCAAAGAGATCTAACTAACGGTTTTAAGAATGTGTACAAAAAGAACAAATTTAGGTAAAAGAATTGTTTGAACCTAGGTCTCGAATACCAAGTGGATGAAAGTATGAAAGAATGGCTCATTTGTGGACACGTGAGCATTCATGAAGTCGCGTAATGACGTGTGACTTCAAGTCTAGCTACAAGACTCATAAATAAAGAAAAGTGCTTCTTGGGAGGCAACCCAATGTTTATTTTTCCCGCATATTAGAAATGTCGTGTGTTTTAATTCTTTTTGTTTATCCTTTTATTTTTGAATTAATCACTTTGTAATAATGCTTTGTTTGTTTGTAACTTCGATTTATTTACAATTAAAGGTATTTAGCATAAAATAAGTGTAAGGGGATATATCCGGTTTTTAAGAACCAAATTCAAACATTTAAAATAAATTGTTTAGATTAATTCGCGTCAGTTTTGAGTCATATGATTGTAATGATTAATTCCAGGTTTTTATGCAGTGCCTTCAACAGAAATAACTAATAAAATTACGTGCATGAAATTTCTCATAAAAAACGAAGAAGAAATCTTCACAGTGCCTAGAGACGGCGTCAGGATTAAAACCCGACAGCGTTGCGTCTCCAGCAATGTAAAGATTCAAAAATTTTCAAGTATTTTTGAAAAATAGATAGTGCAAATAACATCTATTTTATAGCATCATTTATCCCATGTATTTAACCCATTTTGTATAATTATTGCAAAGAATTCTTACTTTATCGTTTATATTTGAGAATTGCAGTAATTACGGAGTACTTGGTGAATATTAGCAAAAGGCGCGCATTCTGGAGCTTAAACGAAGATATTTTGAAGATTAATGATTCTGACTACCAATACGCCGTATCCATCAAGGAAGATACGGCATATCCGTGCCTGCACTCACCAAAGACCACAAAGGAAAGAAGATCAATATGCCGTATCCAGAGAAGACCAATACGCCGTATTGGATATATGGCATGTGAATATTTTGGAAGATATCAAACGTGGTCCCTACTCCAAGAAAACTCCAATACGCCGTATCCAACCCATTAGATACACCGTATCGAACCGACTTCCAGACCCTATAAATACAAAACTTAAAAACGAGTTTTAAGTGTGCAAAATCATATTCTCGATACCTAAACCACAAAAGTCAAATTTTTAGAGGAGAAAAAGAGCAGAAGAGGTCTTGCAACGCATTCCAATCCATAGAAGACGATGTGTAATTTCTTATACTTTTGTAATGGTTCAGTTTTTAGGAATCAATCGATTAACTCGGTTATGATACTTGGCTAAAAATATCTTGTATAATTATGATTGTTTGAAGCAATACCATTCGGGTATTAGCCATTAGTATGCAGATCTAATGTTTGGTTTGTTTATAACTTGATTGCTTAATTTATCGTTGCATGCTTGTTTATGTATTATCAATTTATACTTGTTATACGTGTGATGAGGTGTCAATTTTATACCTTTTTCTCGGGGTCGTTTTAACCCCCCAAAATCGAGTGTGTATGCCCAAAATAGTACTTAAATCGTTTCCTTTCAGTATTTCGTCATTTGGAAGACCATTGAATACCACGGGACTTGGGCTCATTAGGAAAGAAACAAGACGAGATAGAACCAACACCAAGACTCTTGAAGATTTGTGCTCACAGAGCCTGGAGACGGCGTCACCAGCTATACACGACGCCGTCACAACTCATCAAGTGACGGCGTCACATCTTTCATGACGGCGTCAGCCCGCACCGACTCAAACGCAGATCTAGAAGATTCATCTTACGACGGCGTCACGATTAAAACGCGACGCCGTCGCGTCGATTTTCCTATATATACAAACCCGAATTTAGGGTTTTGAGTGTGTAACTTTAGAATAAAAAGAGGGTACGAACCCTAGTTCGTTTAGCAGCTTTAGGAGACGATTTTAGGGCCTAAAAACCCTATTGTACTTCTTCCAATTCATGTTTTAATCAAGTAAGGTTTACTTAATCATTCAATATGTCTATGTGTTGTTTGATCTATTGTTCTTGCTTTATCTTTAACATGCTTGGCTAAACCTATTATTGTGTTTATTTATGATTGTATGAAACCTAGAATGTAGATCTTAGTGATGTTGCTTCTTGTGATGGATGTGCACGTTAGGTCTTAGAAAACCAGCTTTCTGTCTATAATTGCTGTTGATATGTCTAGGGAAACGTGATTGTGTAGAAAGGATACCATCGGGTAACAGTCTTCATACTACCTTTCCCCCTAATATGGTTGATCCACTTTTAATGTATTTTACATGCACTTAGTAAACTCCTAGGGGCCGTGTGATAGTCTTCATACAACCTTGCATGTGCGTTGCTCTAGCTGCATACTAAGTAGACGATGGGTTCGTGTAATTCGTTCATACTTTAGGAAATAGTTACACATATCATCACAAGGGTGACAAGGCAACAACACTAGAAGAAGCAATCTATGGAGTAATACATGATTAAATAGACATAATCTTTTATCTTATTGTTATCACCATTAGCATAGATTTATATTTAGTTTATTAGCTAAAACCAACCAATCTCTTAAACATATGATTTACTTGATTTCCATAAAATACAAAAATATAAAAAGAATCTTCCCTCAACCCTTAGAATTTTGTTAGACCGTGATCAAGCCTTCCCAACCTATTCCTCTAGTGAACGATAAATAACCCTGAGTCTTGCCCATACTACACTACAACGATTAGGTGCACTGCCTAGGGAGTTGTAAAACTTCTTGTGTAGAAGTCCTACGATGACCGCACATTATGTTTTTGGCGCCGCCTGGGGAATAGTTAGGTGTTGATCATAGTTTAGCTTAGTTTTACTCGCTTGAATCCTTTCAAGTGAGAATTTAATTCCCGCATATTAGCTTTCTTGTAGTCTATCTTTTCTTTGTGTTATCTGTCTCGTAATTTTGTCACCATGACGCGTAGCACCGTTAAGAAATTAACAAAACCTCTTGACGAACCCGAAAGAGAATTCTGAAGGCTTAGGAAAGACGCTATGCGTTCCCATCAAAATGAATCTCTTGCTATAGCTGGAAGAAATCTCTTTGATGATGAAGCATCCTCCTCCAACAACATCGGAGCCAAACCACCTATACCTCCCAAAACCTTACACGAGCATTCTCATCCTAATTCCTCCAAGTTTCAAAATCCAATCACCTTTCCAACCGAACATACAGGAAGAATCGTCGACTCAAGCGACATTCGGCTGATTCAAAGCACATGCGCATTCCAAGGATAAAAAACGAGGACCCTCTCCGTCATATTAAACACTACTTATGCATCATTGATAACATACGAGCTGACGAAGCAACAAGGGACACATATAGGTTAAGATTGTCCACTTCTCCCTCATAAGGAATGTGGCAGAATGGCTTGATAGAATATCGCTCACTCAGATCACAACGTGGGATCAGCTGGTATCCCGATTCCTTGACCATTTCTTTCCAGTAGGAGGTACCTTGGCCCTTAAAGACTTAATCCTCCAATTTAGACAAGGGGACGATGAACCTATCAAGAGTGCATGGATCCGTTTCTAAGACTTGATCAAATAGGTGCCTCATCATGGGATACAGAAATGGCTTCTAGTTTAAATCTTTCACGATAACATATCTCAGATAGACCGCAAGAAGCTCGATCAATTCGCCCAATTCCTCTTTAGCTCTCTCACTGAAGAAGAGGGATCAAATAGAATTAAAGAATACGTCCGGTACCAAGATGATCTATGGGACGAACCATCACCCTCCATGAATGTTTCTTCCATCTCAGAAGCAATGCAACCTACACTCAGAGGGCGTTTAAAAAGAGCATGCAAGCAAATCTCTCTCCTCGAAACACCTACTCGAGAGGTTGGGCTTAAAAACCCCTACCTAATTTGCGATTACTGCGGAGGATCCCATGAGGCCGATGAATGTGAACTAAATAACCCGTCCGAGTAGGTATGCTTATTTGGAGGAGACATCTACGATGATCCTTCCCTTCTATGATTCTATCAGAACGATGATACCTCACCATGGGGGAACAAAAAACATAAGGAAAAGAAAGAGGACGACCCTAATTGGACTGTTAGAAGTAAGTTTGAAGACAAGCTTGCCAACTTCATGCTCGAAAATAAATTTCACACAAAGGGGCTAGGAGACATGCTTGTCCAACACAGTAAGGGATTGCATGAACAATACTTGATAAGAATCGTTTAGCCCATCTAGGATTATTTTACAGATAATATTGAATGCACAGCGGAATAATAAGAAAGCAATATTATCAAACAAAGTTTTTCATTGAACGTTTTCCCTATTACCCCAACTATAACTTGGGGCTACTAACTACTACATAGACATCTATAATATGTCTATTACTAACTAAGTACTAACTATGGTGTACACATACACACCTTTACTATACGACTCTCATCAGTCGACTATGCAATGGATGATCCAAACTAACATACCTAGACCTCCTTTTATAGCACAAGGAGTCTAAGGCTTACATGGAAACTAATAAAGATAATTAATAAGTAAATCATTCTAATACTTATCTTTATCTTTGACCATATCTTCATAATCTTCCAATTCTTATCTTTTGAAGACTTCATTAATTACGACTTTGGTCTTTCTTGTTTCCATCTTGTTTCATTCTTATATTTATTTTGTCTCATCAAATCAATAATCCTAATAATCTTCCCCTATTTGATGATGACAAAACAAACAAAGTCGCGTATGAACTTCCTCTTAAATAGAGAAGTTGAGATGTAATCATCTCTCTAAATGAAACAAAATCTTCAATGAACCTGTAATCTTCTTCCCCTTTTTGTAATCATCTAATAGGGGTCTTCTGTAGATATGCAACTTGTAAACACTTACCCTCAAGTTGAGATTGTTAAATTTTAATCAATAAGCTTCCCCTGAAACCCATATGTTTACCATCTCTTGAATCTCGAACTCTGTAGGCTCTATGTATTGATTACTGATAAAGAAAACTGAGTAGGCTCTATGTAGATATGCAATTTGATAAAGAAGTAGAATCTCTCAAACTTGTGTCTTATGTCTTGCACTATCCACGTGACGTCAAACTTATAAACAAATATGTGAAATATAAGTAGACCGCAACCTCTTGACAAAATCCTCATCTTCTATGAGACACATACTAAGTAATAGCAAATGTGAGCATTGAGAACCATAAGAAAAATCACACACCTTTGTTAGATTTTGACAAGTCTTCATCACACCATTGTAAGCACGAACAAGTTATCTTTAAAGTCAATGTCCTGCTATAAACAAGACTTTAAGATATGATAAGAACACGCATTTGTGAAACTCAACTACAACATCAAATAAGTGATAATCAACTGTCTTCGTAATCACATCTTCAAATAATCTCCAAACCAAGCCATAAAATAAATAAGAATAAACTATTGTGAACAATAGTTCTATCCGAGATCCAAATGCGTCTGTTGTCCAACATCGGACAAAGCTAGCAACATTAACTCACAAACCTGGCAGCACTAATAACCAACGAACAGTACTAACCAAATCAAGCATGCTAGCAGTACTAATCATCCAATCAACCTAACAGTAGTACCTGCTTTAACACCTAGCAGTACTAACACATATACACTTAGCAGCATAAACTTATCTTTGAACTTTAGTACTGTCAGCTTTAATTTTTTATGAGCAGCACTAACATGAACCATCCAAAGATATATAACAGCATTAATAATCTGTTGGCAGTATTAAGTGTATCTTTCAATATATAGCAGCATTAATATGCCTTTGACCAATCCAGCAGCACAAAGAAACTTTATATGGAGTAACATAAAATCCCTAAAAATCAGGGATTTATAAATTATATCAAATCTTGTTCCTATAATTACGTATCATATCACAACTGCTTCCATATTTCACGTAGTCAAACACGTTTCCTTCTTTTCTTTATCTATGCTTCCATAAACAAATATGCTAATAACCATGTCCTTCAATAGACACAATCACATCCATATTTAATAGCAGCAAACAATCACGAAGCATCCTTGATATTATATCAACAGCAGCACTAAAAATAACGTTGGCAGTACTAACTTTTAAGAGCAGTACTAACCTATCAATAGACTTACTGAAATACAAAAGCATCAATGAAACCAAGCAGATCTCTCACCAGTAACAAGCAACAATCTGGGCATCGAGTTAGGGTTATAAACAAACCCTAGTTGTTTGTCATCAGATCCAACAACCTGTTGCTTCTTTGTTTCTTAAAGCCTGCTATCATTCGTCTTTGTTGCTGCTGTACCATCAGATCCAAAACTTTTTGACCATATTAGGGTTTAATGAAAAACCCTAGTTTTTACCATCTCGATAATAATCATAATCGACTCCTTTTTTTAAGTATAAAGACAACACTTTTAAAGTGTAGCAAAAACTCTAAAATCACCAAAATCAGCCAATACACCAAAAAAGAAAATCGTACCTTCTTTTTCCTTCATAGCATGACATCAACAAACCTTGTAGATCCTAGATCAAGAGCCACGAGGCTTTAATACCAATTGATAAGAATCATTTAGCCCATCTAGGATTATTTTACAGATAATATTGAATGCACAGCGGAATAATAAGAAAGCAATATTATCAAACAAGGTTTTTCATTGAACGTTTTCCCTATTACCCCAACTATAACTTGGGGCTACTAACTATGGTGTACACACACACACCTTTACTATTCGACTCTCATCAGTCGACTATGCAATGGATGATCCAAACTAACATGCCTAGACCTCCTTTTATAGCACAAGGAGTCTAAGGCTTACATGGAAACTAATAAAGATAATTAATAATTAAATCAATCTAATACTTATCTTTATCTTTGACCATATCTTCATAATCTTCCAATTCTTATCTTTTGAAGACTTCATTAATTACGACTTTGGTCCTTCTTGTTTCCATCTTGTTTCATTCTTATATTTATTTTGTCTCATCAAATCAATAATCTCAACAATACTCCAAAATTCTCTCAGCAATCGATAAAAGTAAAACTCCTGAACCAGAAGCACCAACTCTCGCCATAACAACTTGATCAGGAATTAGCACACGAGACCCACCTTTTCCAGCCCCACCCTTTCACACCCCTCCAAGGCGGAAACGCGAGGCGTAAACAAGAATGGATATCATCACAACACATGGTGTCTATATAGAGAATACTAAA
>BQNB010034284.1:25739-51720 GCA_026074375.1 Tanacetum coccineum
ACTATAGAATGAACCTGAGGCTGTATTTTGAAATATAGTCGTGTAAATTGGTGAAGAGCTAGGTTTCGGTTATCCATATGGACCTGTATAGGGTTTGGTAAAGTCAGATATATGGCCGGGCCCTGCCTGCATTTTGCACTGGTTTATAATTTCATATGTTAGCTGCATAGTTTATGCATTGGGGTAAAATAATAAGTAAACTGAAAACCAAGTTGATATGATTCAGTTTTATCATAAAGGGTGCCATGAACATGTTTGTCTATTAGCTTGCATAGTTATTAACTCAAACTGCTTAGCCTTATACAATTTTGTATTGTTTCTACAACACATGTCAAGGAGTAGTAATAGTTGGGGCTAGTTTTATATCAACAAAAGTCAAGTTAGTATAATGTCACATAAACAATGCAAAATAGTATCAATATTCTATGTGAGCCATTGCACTAAAGTGTTTATTTAAATACTTTGCTGCAATATTCCTTTTATATTTGATTGATTTTAGGGATGGTCTCGGTAAAGAGACCGTACTGAACCACTGGTACCGGATCTTTAAAAAAATGAACAGACTCCTGGACCGGATGTGGTAGCGGGTTCCAGCAAGCCGATTTCAAATCGGTCTTGAATCGTTTAACTAAAATGTATATATATTTTAGCCTAAAAGTCCACTTACAACATTAAATTTTCATCAAAAGCAGGCATGGAAGGGTAATGCATGAAAGTGGCCAACAATATTTATCAAAAACTACCAGTAAGGGATGTTTGCATATGCATGACAATGGTAGAAAACCTAGTGTATGGATTGGGAACGCATGAAAATGCTTGAAAGGGGTGTTTGGATTAAGTGAAAAGCAAACCCTTCAAGTTATGGTATCTCATGAATTAAATGACATGAGCATAGAAAGATACAGATAAGATGTTTACCTTCATAGTAACCACCACTGGAGCCTTCCCCACTGCTACATGCGACTGTGCTCGTACAACCAATGCCACTACCGGTAGAAGTACGTCCGAATGTGACAGTCGTGGTTGAAGAAGATCCAAATGCGGCCGATTCTGAACATAAGGGTGAAAACGCAGAAAGGTTAGAAAAAATATGACAAAATTACCAGTAATAAAACGCCATAGAAATTTGACGAACCTGTAATAATGCCAATGTGTTGAACATGATGTTGGCCGGTCATGTAAGCTTGTGGAATTGACGAATGAGTATCGACGCCATGGCTGCAAGCTTATTAAGCTTCCCTCGCCAGAAGGTTAAGCCAATCCCAAACGCCTCTAATTTCACAAAAAAAGTCTAAATTGCAAAATTAGATAGACGTATCTATGTGGCTCAGATTTATTAACAATCGAGAAAAGCGAATACACCCGTCATGGCTACAAACCTAATAGTTTGCCCCGCCAAGACGCGGCCATTCACGGCTTTAATCGAGTCTTTTCAAATTCATCACAACCGGGCGTCATAAAAATAAATCCGGGGCCAAACAAAAAAATGACGTGTCAGCCGTCATAAATATAAAACAAGGTCGCATTTAATAAGAACGGGTCGGACCAGGCGGGTTGCAACATTTAATTGCACCCGACAATCTTGCCTTTTGTATTCTTTTGCACTGGCATCTCGCTAGCAGTATACCAACTGAATGTCACATCACAACATCGCATATTTTTGTACAATATGAAACAATACATTTACCAGGAAGGCCACCAACACGACGCCGTATTTTAGTTCACTACGGTTTTCACAGAAACGGCGCCATGATTGCAAGCTTATTAAGCTTGCGTCGTCAGAAGGTCAAGCCAATCCCAAACGCACCTAATTTCAAAAAAAAGTCTAAATTACAAAATTAGACAGACGTATCTATGTGGCTCAGATTGATTAACAATCGAGAAAAGCGGATACACCCGCCATGGCTGCAAACCTAATAGTTTGCCCCGCCAAGACGCGGCCATTCACGGCTTTAATCGAGTGTTTTCAAATTCATCACAGTAGTAATCAATATCACCATCAGACAACATTGGCAGCCATAGGAACAACCACATTCTCTAAATATCATCGCATGATATTTAATACACATTTAGACGTTCATGGTGATATATCTTCCACCGAGAAAATAGACAGTGCCGTATGATAAATGGTACTTGCCTTCCTTTGCGTTTGTGGAGGTTGTTGAGGTGAGAAATTCTCGCACTCAACCATCCGTCCACCCTACATAATCCGAGCGACATAATAGTGGGCAAGAAACAGGGTTCGCTCTTTTAATTATAATTATAAAATCGTACAAAATGCAGGAACAAACCACCGATCAACAGCATGAAAACAATAACAATGTTACCAACCAAAGTAGCTAGTATGAATTTCGAGCCATGAATCCGTAGCTAAAGAGAAGGGTCAATCCGCCATGACTGCAAATCCAAGTATTGTTGGTGAGTCACGTTAGGCTAAGAAAAATACGTCTCCATGAAAAAAAACACCTCTTTTTAAGTTGAAAAGACGAAAAATAATGCAACATACTCCCTCCGTCCCACTTTTATTGTCATCTTTTGACTTTTTGAAGTCTTTGTTTTTCAACTATGATTTTAAATATTTTTGTTTGTGTTATATAATACTTGATGCAAAATATATGAATGTATTGGTTTTTAAATGTATTTTTATTGATATAATTTTCATCAAGTATTATATAACACAAACAAAAATATTAAACATCAAAGTTAAAAAAGAAAGACTTTAAAAAGTAAAAAGAGGACAATAAAAGTGAATGAATATAATATTTAAATTCATAAACTTAGCAATCACATGCCTAATTTTATCATTGAATTATGCTTAGTTTATACAGCATAGTATTAACATTTGACTTTTGACCAGGTCTATATAACTATGTCCAAAATAGCAAAACCTGATTAGGACATGTGTATTAATTATGTGAGATGATTTCCACACTCTTCAAATTTATTGACACAATCTAAATGTTTGTGTCATGCCTATTATACCCTTAATATTTACACAATCCACTCATTAATATAAATGTACGAGGCATGCAGACCCGTGCGTTGCACACGGCTTGGGTCAATTTGTTTTCGCATGGAGTGCATATATTGGTCGCTTGCATAGTGATTTTGTAAAATGTTGATGCCTTTGTTTGATAACAGTGGACTACTTTGTAAGCAATGTTTTCATTAGTACATTTGGTTTATTTTAAAACCAAACTTGTCACCCCAATAATGCTTCAACCATGGTATTCATCTTTTCATAACGTTTTCCCAATGGTTAGTGTATCATTTTCTAGAATTAAGGACATACGTGTTTCAAACATAACTTATCAGAAATTCGTTGTTGTATCTAATTGTTGATTGCGTAAGGTTTCTATGCGTTGGGTAGGTGTAAGCATGCTGGTGCATGTAATTGAAACGTGACGCTTAATGTTTAGGTAGTTAAAGGAAGCTTAAACACATAGGGCTTTTTCAAAATAAGTTTATAAAACATGAATGCGTTTCATCAATGTAACAGAAAACCTGTTAGTTAAAACGTCATGTTGTTACTACGCATGACTTAGGCGTTTTTGTTGTATATTTTATATGAAAACTGATGTACCCGTTTTGTTTTTTTCTTTTTAGTTAATAAATTAAGGACTATCAATGAAACATGTTTGATAAAATAGGGATTACATATGTAATTAAAATCAAATATGGACGAACCATGTAATCTTGAGTAAACACAGGGATGAAACATGTAATTTATTCTAAGATCAATGAGTACCTTTTTCACAACTTTGAAAAACATTTCATTTCATTTAGTTACAAAGAGATAATAATGGAAATGAGGTTGCACCATTCATGCCCATGATTCTATAGTCTATACAGCACACCCTGCATTATTTTCAAATATTTGTATATGTGTTCAAGAAAATGAAGCCTGAAAAACATAGTGGCGTATGTATGTAGATCCTTAGTCTACGGTATAGAGCTAAATTTCATGGCGTAAAAGCAGTTATAGAAACGAAAACACCCTCTTGAACCCGCGAAATGGATCTGCTACCTCACTTTCCAATAAACATAATTGCCTGTTTGCAAAACTTGGAGACTTGTGTTGCTTCTCTTGTGTAGCTGCTTTGAGTTGTGGTTTCACAGCATCTGAATCTATAATGAGTACATTTTCCTTCTGAACTATATTTGACTTTGCATCTGCGAATAGGTCAAAGTCAAAGTCAGAGTTGATATTGTATGATTTGGTACTTAGGCTCTTGATTTCGTCAACTCGAGGGAAGCTCTTAGCTTTCTTTCTTATATGCTCAAATATTGTATCTTCGTTTAGTATGATGGATGAAGTGGGTCCGTCTGGCTCAATTGATTCTTCACATGGATTAGAATCGTCAATCAGCTTTAGAGACTCAGGGTTGTCATTCAGTGCAAGTTGCCTCTCGTGTGTACGTTTTCTAATTAGGTTTAACGTCTCCTCATATTCCAAATATTCAGTAGTTGATTTTGGTGCTAAGGAAGGCAAGCTCTTAGCCTTTTCACGTATGTGATAGAAAACGGTTCTCTCAGTAATGATTTTGCAAACATTGTTGTTGATCTCAACCAAAGGATCACCTGCAGCAAGCACAGTTAGCTTAATAACTACATAGACAGATTTAAAATGATCAGAAACTTGAAATATAGCACATAGTCTGACACAAAATCTCAAGAGCTGAATTGTAACGTTTTGTGTGTAGATTGGGGATTGTATACGGTATATAGAACTTTACCTTCGTCTGAATCTTCATCTAAGAGTTTGAAACTAGGACTGATCGCCAAAAGGAAAATTAATGAAAGTGACACTATTGAGTAGAGATGCACAATAGACATGGGTCTGAGATTGGTCATAGGCCCTCATATTGAAATTTTGTCTTGTATCCCATACATTGATTAGCTTCCTTACATGGCTATGCACATGTGACGACTGAAACATAATGTCATGTAAGATAATGTTTTACAATTGTATGTGATTGATGTCATCGTGCACTCGAAGTGTGGCTCTAGCTGCGTACACCTAATCATTAGACACCATCATCCCTTTTATATTAGAATATTCAATATTGCATCAACTGAATACCCCTAAAATCCTCAGACCGCAAGCACAACCAAACGCCCCCAGAAACCTTAGCAAACAACTTACTATAACTCTATTTTCTTAGAAACTCCGTTGGCTAACTAAAGGGTATAATAGCAGAGATGGAACCAACGCTCCATCGTCAATTGATTACTTCATTAGAACTTAATGTAAACTTTTTAAACCGGCTAACGGTAGCTTACTGAGAAAGGTCGTTATTACCTTTTAAGCATGGCTATATCATGGTTCGGGTGTCTATTATTTTGTCTAAAGAATAAAAAACTTGAAAGGAATGCTTATGGTTTAAACATAAACTAATTAGTAACTGTCATGTGACTAGCAAGCTTTTGTAATGATTTTCTGGATGATTTTATATTTGATGTTTTTGTATTAATAGAATAATGATCTAATAATAAGTTGTATGCGAAGTCGCACTTATAAATAGACTTTCATTACACACAAAAAAATATTAAAAAATCAAAGTGTATAGATTAATTAGAAAAAACTTAATCATATGCAACACCAAAAACATAATAAATACCTTAGTACCTTTATCGCAACCTTTTTTTTTATATCATGATTCAACCAAACTTATTTGTATTCGTGTTTTTCGTTTTATGTGGAAACATGATTCCTTACATTTTTGTTTAGGATGAAGAACTTTGAAAAATCAACCAAAAATAAACTAAAGGAACGAACACTTAACCTGGAAAGGTAAATGTTCTATATCACTAATAAGAGGGTTGTTTGGGATTGCTTATTGTTATTCCTTATTTTTGAGCTTATAAGCAGTTTAGTTCTCATAGTGAAGATAGAAAAAAAACTGGATGGTACATTCCTTTAAAATGTTTGATATGAGAAACACATAGGAAGATACGGAGATGCCAAACAAACATTTGCAGTCCGTGATCCTAATAGATTGTATAACATGTCTATCTTTACATTCAATCAAAAAAAGAAAATACGCGGTAGCAAAAGTTTAATCATTTTCGAGTTCAAAGTATTTATAGCTTTCCATCCTTTTAACATTATCTGACTGACCCGATAAAGTGGATAAATTCTGATCTGTGCTTATTCTACTTCAAACATAAAATTGAAAATAGCTACATTAAACATCTAAAGTACACCTAAATCAGAGTAGTTGAAACTTATAAAAGTAAATATGCATAGGTCAATTTCTATTTAATATTAGCAGTTTATAACTTTGATCTCAGTTTGCTTTGGAGAAGTGAATACCTGTTCTTGAGCAATTTCAAGGAGACTCGTCTCAAGCCACCATCCTTCCGAGCTTTTCATCCATGTCCTGTTCGTTAACATCAGACATGCGGAAAAATATTATCTAAATTGAAAATGAATCTGTAGCACCGGATTTTCAGTTCGAATATAGTCTAGCTGAAGATAAAACATGTTTTAGATATTCAACAATTCATAAGCCTGACGCCGCCGCCTTTTTCTCGCATCTCTGAAATGTGTAAAGGCATGAGGGTCGATTGCAAGAGGGCATTAATCCTTGAGAACATAACTTGCAGCAAGGTACATCGACATATATCTAGATCAACAAAATACAAAGGTCATTAACAACTAATGAAACTGAAAAAAAAATAAAAAAAGTATAATATAATTTTACCTAAACATCAGCATCATCATGTTAACGTCAAACTTTATTGTACCGTTTTAACATTCTTGCTCAGCTCATCCAACTTCTTCATCCTCTTGCAGATACTACCACGTTATTTAATCATAGGCCTTTTCATGTCGAATTTCATAAATGAGCTCACTTTCCTTCGTTTCAAGTATTCATTACAAATATATCATGGGTTCCTTTTAACAACGAAATGACCTAAGTCTTTGACATAATTTTTTTTGCTCTTCTAAAAGCTACTGTAATAGGCATCTTGTTAGAAGTTGTAGACTAAGCTTATTGCATTTTGATAATAGAATAACATCATGATCTTCTAAAAGCTACTGTAATAGGCATTTCGATCATGTCATTAGGAATTTATGATAGATTAACATCAGGATCTACCACATCGAACTTGTCGCTCATGAGGGTGCTTTTTGTGCATACATGTTTCCAAATATTGCAGATGTCGCTAAGTTCACATGGCTTTGTGAGGCACAAAATTGCTTCGTATTTCTGAGCTTATCTAGGTAAGTTTCATTCGCGTTTCACCGAAGCATAACTGTTACCGTTTTATGAAAGAATTCAGGAAAAAAATTAGAATCAATGTCAAAAATATATGTAGGGATTCACATATGTGTCAACAATACAGAGTAGATATATATCTTACCAATAATTGATAACTAATGTAGAAACTCTACCACGTCCATGTCACACTTGTCAGCATCGATCAAGACACACTTAGCTATGTATATCCTTTCAGTATCTTTGACAATCCTGTTGACGTTTTTGCTGTGTATGTAACTGCAAAAAATACATGAAAAAAATATATTCAGCAACAACCTAGTTGATACATTATACACTGATCATTAAAGTATTAAACGACTATAAATTATATATTAAATAACACTGCACAACTTTAAATTTGTATGTCCAACTAACATTCGAATAAAAAAAATGTTTTATCAAAAGCTTGTCAAATGACACATTATTACCACAGAATCTAAGACACTTTCGAGTGTTATAATCTGATCTTCACAGTCTTCAGCCGAACAGACACCTGATGCAATATTATACATAATCTAATTAGCTTTTAAAAATGGTCGTGTTAAACTAATCTTTCTAGTTCAGTTGTTCATTACTTACATTAGCGCATAAGATGGTGTGCTGAACATAATTATGTTGATTTATAGGGAACACTATCCTTTTCTTGTAGTCCTTCTTTTTGATTTGATGTCGTTTCTGCTCCAACAACTGCATACGACAACAAATACATTGATCCAAGAACCAATTAACCAACATTAACAAAAATAACCAACACTGAATCCCAAATTTTAAAAGACCCTAATTTCTAAAATCAACAAAATTAACTAACATTAACAACATAAATGTCAAATTCCAAATAAATTAACAACCCACAACACTGAATCCAGAACACGAAACATTAATTATAATAGAAAACCTAGCACAAAGTCAATAAGCCTAACTTCTAATAAACATATGTAAACTAACAAAATCAAAAGTAAAAATGCAAAGAGAGAATAGAGATACTTATCTTTTTCCATCCAGAAGGTGTTTGAAGTTCTGATGATGCAACTTCATGTCAAAATTGAATGTTGTATAACTCCTTGATGCTTTGTAAATCCATGATCTTTTGCATTTCTTGTTCTAACTGGATGATGCTTGACATGCCTAAAATCGCCGGAAGTATTGATTTCAAGCGGAACTGTACAGGCGCCTGTGACATTAACTCACACTCGAATGCAATGGATGTATGCAAGAGGGTTGTGTACCTATGGTTGTGTGGGTAATACAAAGCTTTTAAGGATACAGCCCCATTAAATTTAGGGGCTGTATCTTTTAGTATAATAGATAAGAGTTAAGATCAACATAGACCCATTATTTGTCATAGATCCAATGAACCAATCCTAGCCACTCATTTTTTCATCAAAAATAAAAAAACTCACTTTCCACCTCTTTTTTAAAAATAAAATATCTTACAAACGGTAAATCGTCACACGACAAAAAATACACCATTGCGACGAGTATTTTTTTATCTTTCAGTAGACGGGTGACACGATATACTTTCGAGTTGGCTAATAGATAAATGTCAAGATACACATAATTTGAGTGTGCAAATCACCACTCATTAATTATGTTATCACTAGCAAACTTCATGAGCACGTTTGTTAAACAAAGATTATTTGGCGGGTTATATTAAGACTGAGTCAAAGTTTTTAATATAAATGAAGATCACATCTGTTTGTTTATCAATCTGTTATTACTCACCACACATTAAAAAGCCTAAGAAAAACTTTGGTATCTCAAAATCGAAATAAAAAACCGGAGGTTGCTCTCTTTTTGGATTGTGGATATATAGTTTTTTTTTACAAATACGTACGTGTAATGTTTTGATCTAGGAAAAGCCAACTTTAAGAGAGAGTAGCAAATGTGGCGGCGTATTGATCAGCTTCTTCTTCTTCTTCAACGCAGATTGATTCTTTTACAATGAGTTGAAGGTTAGTTTAGGTTATGGTATTATGCTTTCTTTCTGTCAACTTGTTTTTAAATTTGTTTCTCCTTTAAAAGTTTTGTTTTTCTTTAATCATGTGAAATTGTTATTAGGCAATGATTGATCTGATATCTAATTAATCGTTTATAAAAGTAAAATGGGGATTGCTTTTTTTTTCTTTCTTCCTGCTTAGTGGATAAGCAGCTTTAAAATAAGCACTTTGAAAAAACAATGTCTAAATTCATTTATTATGTTATTAGCTGCAATAAGACCCGCAAACATCTTAGACTTTTTCAGTTTAATCCTTTTATAATGGGTTTAAGGTAGAGGGGTATTTTAGTCATTTCAGGTCGACCAAAGACCAAAAGTGGAACCAAACCTTCAAAATACGGACTGTTTTTGCACTTTCGAAATCCGACGGACAAAATCTACAATTTGGCCATACCACAAGGACCATTTTTGCAATTTACTCTTATAGCAAAGATTTACAAAAATAATTAACGTTCCAAGTTGTAACTGACTATAAAAGACTATATTAGTTGGTGTTTTAAGTTAGTTTTAACTTTAACTTACTCTTTTACGAAATTCTAACTAACATTAGTTATCACCACTTCAACTTATAAATTAAAGAGAAATCTGCAAATATGCTTCCTGTGGTTTCCCAAATTTGCAGATTTGCTCCCCAACTTCACGAAAGTGCAGGCGGCCTCCCCAAAACGAAACTTGTGTCGCATTCATGCTCCCTGGCAGGGAGCACGAGTGCAATGGAAGTTTCATTTCCCATTGCATTCGTGTCCTGGCAGGGGCACGAGTGCAATCGAAAGTTTCAAACTGGGGAGGCCACCTGCAATTTTTGCAAACCACAGGGAGCATATTTGCACTTTTCTCTAAATTAAACTTAGAAATGTTTATGGAAAGAAGAAAAGGTTTTTGTTAAGATTCTATAAAGGAAGTCATGACCGGCCTCCCCCCCCCTCCCCCCCCTCCCCCCTCACCCCCCACCCTCCCCACTTCCCCCCCCCCCACCCCCCCCCCTCCCGCCTCCCCCCCCCCTCCCCCCCCTCCCCCCCCCCTCCCCCCCCACCCCCCCCCCCCCCACCGCCCCCCTCCTCCCCCCCCTCCCCCCCCTCCCCTTCCAATCCCCCCTCACCCCACTCCCCCCCCTCCCCCACCCCCCCCGCCCCCTTCCCTCCCTCCCCCCCCCCCCTCCCCCCACCCCCCCCCCCCCCCCCCCCCTCTCCCCGACCCCCCCCCCCCCACCCTCCTCACCCCCCCTCCCCCCCCCCCCCTCCCCTCCCCCCCCCCTCGCTCCCTCCCCCCCCCCCCCCCCCATTGTATCTGCGGGCCCTCCCCTCCTCCCCTTCCAATCCCTCTCCCCCTCCCCCCCTACCCCCCCCCCTCCCCCCCCTCATCCCCCTCCCCCCCCCCCCCCCCCCTCCTTCCTCCCCCCCCCCCCCACCCCACCCTCCCCTCTCTACCCCCCCTCCCCCCTCCCCTCCCCACCCCCCCCTCTCCCCCCCATCCCTCCCCCCCCCCCCCACACCCTCCCCCCTCCCCTTCCTTCCCTCCCATAATTTAATGCTATGGTCAACGAAAACCTCAATCCGGTTCTCAACAAGCAAAATCACAGTCACATCCGGCCCAGTCTCTGAATCGGTTCCCGGTTCAACCATTTGAACCGGCTAGTTCACCCGGGTATTAAAACATTAGCCTTTTGAACAAAGCAAGAGTTCTTTGTTGCGTCACAACATTTTCCATTTAGTTAAAAAATGGTACTAGTAATTTCATTGTAAAGTTGTCGTGCAATTCCGCATCAACTCGAGTCCAAAAGTTAGAACAGGAGGAATGGTAAAGAAAACCATTCAGGATAGAGTTCTTTTTTTGTAGCAACACACAGTTATTTACAACACATCTCCCAATAATTGGATTTTCAAGATTCAAATAGCTACAAACAAGAGGTCCATCTCTCAATAATGGAGATATGTCCTCTACAGAGAAGAGTAAATTGCAAAAATTTACACGTTTTATTTTTTTAGTTCGGAAATTGCAAACAACCTTTTTGTAAGAAAACATTGTTCGTTTTTGTCCTCGGCCAAAATAAAATGACTAAACTGCCCTCATCTTCAACCTTTTTGAATTTCCCCTTGGTTTTTTATTTCTTTAAATACAAAATTCATCATTTTATTCTCATATACACATATATTTATCAAAACACATTCATACAACCATAATCGATTATCACCCTAACAATAAAATGTTTAAACTTAAAACCAACAAACAAATCCAAATATTCCGACAATGAAATTTTGTGTGACTAGAGATTTTGAATACAACTATAATTTTTGGGTGGATGATTTGCATGTTCGAAATAATGATAAAGTTTTGAAGGTTTATAGTGTTTGATTGAATATGTGTAAAATGGATATCTAGGTGATAAAATTTGTTTTTAAAAGGATAAAATTAAAAAAGGGATAAATAAAATGGCATTTTAGTCATTTTACTTTGAGCATGGATGAAATTGAAACCAAAGTTTTCTCACAGGGAGACTGCCTGCAATCTCGAAACCATAATGACGAAACATACAATTTGACCACATCACAGGACGGGGACGCTTTTTGCAATTTACTCGAGAGAGAAATATAAGAAACAAGGATTTGTAAACAATCATTTCATTAAGCAAGAAGCCTTATATACAACAACTTCGAAAGAGAGTAACAAATGTGGCAATCTATTGATCAGTTTCTTCTTCTTCTTCTACGCAGACTGATTCTTAGGAAATGAAGTGATCTAAAACTTTTGTAAGTTTAATTTTCACTTTTCATTTTACGCTTCCAGTCAACTTGACATGATGCATCAATAAATTACGTGGAGTTATTATTAAGTAGTTATTACCTTATTTGATTTTATGGTTTTGAGTTGATCTATTGACTTCGTGGAATTGAATTAGTGATTCTGTTTGTTGCTTATATAAGCTAGAGGCCGGTTTAAGGCGAAAGCATGTAGTTGATGTGGTATGTAATTGCTTTTAAATTTTATCCCGTTATAATGGGTTTTAGGGTAGATCTCTCTGAATTACGGAGTATATACATCATAGTATTAACTTAATTTTAGCGCCATATCAAAGAAGTACTTTGAAATAAGACATAAGCATGCTTCTTGAAAACTAATTATATTATCTCAAAAAAGCAATCATTAACGCCCTTTTAGCTTTGCGTCTAGCAAAAAGACACTCTCTATCAATAATGGGAAAATCACTTTTCTGTTGGGTTACTATGTTAACATATTTTATGTGGTCTTTTAGTAAATTCTATAGTATTTCAAGTGTATAATTGTGCAAAACGACCTCAAGTCCTCAAGTCCTCAACTCACCAAGTTTATTAAGTCCAAAAGTTACAAAGTGGTAGAATCAGAAACAAACTGACATACATGCATGTTATGCAATGATGGAACTAGGAGGTCCCGCGGTCTCATCAAACGTGATTGAATTATCTTTCATAGTGTTAATTTTTGTAAAATTATTTTCTTGGATGCACATGTACGAAAGAAAATATGTATTTATATTTCCTGTTTAGATACTTTCTATTATAGTACATTTTATATTTAATGTAATCGGTCCAAGCTCATAGTCTAGAATATTCTGTTGTATCCTATATATAGGTTGACTGTTATCAATAAAAATCAAGCAATCAATCACATCTTTTATGTTATCAATAATAAATACTATGTTCTTTTCTTATATAACTATTCACATTTTTTATGGGTCTACCCACTTTACAGAAAATCTGATGCGCAGTCAAAACTTCTACACTTTCGTGCCTTTATAAAAACTCAATTCAACCGTGAAATCAAAGTTTTTCAATATGATCATGGTGGAGAATTTGACAACAACTCCCTTTATGAATTATTTGCCACTAATGGCATTCAAATTCGTTTCTCATGCCCACGTACATCTCAACAAAATGGTAAATCTAAGCGCATGATCCGTACTTTTAATAACGTAGTACGTTCTCTCCTCTTTCAAGCCCGTCTTCCTCCCGAGTATTGGGTCAAAGCACTACTCACTGTCGCTTACTTACTTAATATCCCCCCTCCACCTCCATCAACAATGACATCCCTTACACAAAATTATTTAACAAACCAACCTCTTACACCCACATTCGCACGTTCGGATGCCTTTGTTACCCTTACACCTTTCCACCACACAAACTTGCCCCTCGCACCACACCATCTATCTTTCTCGGGTACGCTTACAATCATCGTGAATACCGGTGCCTTGACCTGAACACCAACAAAATCATCATTTCTCGTTATGTTACATTTGACGAAATTGTCTTTCCCTTCGGCTCAATGACTCCAACTAAACCCCCTTCATATCAATTTTTAGATGATAATCTCGGCACCTCCCTCATTGCACTTCGCCTACTTACCACACCTACTTCTCCTCAACAAACACCACCACAAACAACAAACCCACAAACAACCCCACAAACAAATCCACAAACAACTCCACAATCAACACCTCCAACTCCTCTATCAACACCATCACCACAAACAACACCGACACCACCAACCACACCACCACCACCACCACCACCACCACCCACCTCGCAACACCCTATGGTTACACGCTCTAAAGTCGGGATTATGAAAGCTAACCCCAAATACAACTTACATGTTACCACCTCCTCCCTTATCCCCAAGTCTCCTTTCCATGCCCTTCGAGATCCTAACTGGAAACAAGCTATGTGTGACGAATATAAAGCTCTCATTGACAATAACACATGGGTACTTGTTCCTCACCCACCAAATGTCAACATTGTCCACTCTATGTGGTTGTACAAACACAAATATAATGCGGACGGGTCCTTAAATCGGTACAAAGCTCGACTAGTTGCAAATGGTCGTAGTCAACAACAAGGCATCGACTGCGATGAGACATTTAGCCCTGTTGTCAAACCTGCTACCATACGGACTGTTCTTAGCCTTGCAGTTTCTCGACAATGGCCTATTCATCAGTTAGACGTGAAGAATGCATTTCTTCACGGTCATCTTACAGAGACAGTTTACATGCACCAGCCACCAGGATTTACTGATTCAGCTCATTCTGATTATGTTTGCCTTCTGCAAAAGTCGCTTTATGGCCTTAAGCAGGCCCCCCGAGCTTGGTTTCAATGATTTTCTAGCTATGTTATTCGAGCCGGTTTCTATCATAGCAAAACTGACTCGTCTCTTTTCATCTTTCACAAGGGGCAAGACACAACTTACTTACTACTATATGTGGATGATATCATTCTTACAGCTTCTTCTACTTCACTCCTGCATCGTATCATCTCTTTACTACATGCGGAATTTGCTATGACAGACCTTAGCCCCCTCAACTATTTTCTCGGTATATCTGTCATGCGTACTACCTCTAGCATATTCTTGTCTCAAATGAAATATGCTACCGAGATTCTTGAGCAAGCACAAATGCTTAAATGTAATCCTTGCAGGACTCCAATTGACACCGAGAAGAAGCTTGGACCTGAAGGATCGCCGGTCACCGATCCTACTTTATATCACAGCATTGCCGGATCACTTCAGTACCTCACCTTTACCTGACCCAACTTGTCATATGCAGTTCAACAGTTATGTCTTTACATGCATGATCCTCGAGAGCCACACCTTAATGCTTTGAAACGTTTTCTTTGTTATCTTCGAGGAACCACTGATCTTAGATTACAGCTATTTCGGTCCACTACATCACAACTTATTGCATACTCTGCGCCGATCTACTTCTGGATACTGTGTTTTTCTTGGTGACAACCTCCTGACGTGGTCTTCCAAATGTCACGACACGTTGTCTCGCTCTAGTGCTGAGGCTGAATACCGCGGGGTTGCGAATGCTATAGCTGAGACATCTTGGATTCGCAACCTCCTTCGTGAGCTTCATACCCTAGTTTTCACTGCGACCTTGGTCTACTGTGATAATGTCAGTGCTGTATACATGTCTGCAAACCTAGTAGTGATAATGTCAGTGCTGTATACATGTCTGCAAACCCAGTACAACATCAGCGCACCAAACATATAGAGATTGACATCCATTTTGTTCGTGACAAAGTAGCAGCAGGTCATGTTCGAGTTCTTCATGTCCCTTCTCGATTTCAGTACGCATATATCTTCACAAAATGTCTCCCATACCCGTTGTTTGCTGATTTCAGATCCATTTTGAGCGTCCGCAAAACTCTCGCTCCAACTGCGGGGGCGTATTAGAGTACATATTATATTTAATGTAATCGGCCCATTGGCTCAAGCCCATAGTCTAGAATATTCTGTTGTATCATATATATAGGTTGGCTGTTATCAATATTATTCAAGCAATCAATTAATATAATAGCGAACTCATACTATTTGGCTCGTCAACAACTTGCCCGTTAAATCAAATGAGCGTTGCTTTATATGCTAGTCTGCAAATAGATGGCTACCCACTATAGCATCGGTCGACCAAAAGGTCCTTGTGAGTCATCCTTGTAGTGGGTATGAGGGTCGTCGGAGAGAGATTGATATTTCGGTCGAGATCACGACCAACGTCGTGTATGTGTTTGTGTGTGTTTTAATTAAATTAAAATGTATTTTTGTGTGGTATGTTTTTTGTAGTGTAAGTCATCTTATAGTGATAAAAAGTCGTATGCAGATCGCTGGAGAGAGAAAACTGATGTGGCAGAAAAAATGAAAGTCGTTGATGGTCACGATAGTGCTTAGCTCATTAAATTTTACTTTAAAGTGTGAAAAAAGTTTGGTTAAATTTGGACGTGAAAACGTGATGCTCTAAAGTCCAAGAAATACTTTTAAAAGATAAAGTGAGATGGAAAGGTGAGTATTATTTTCTAGGGATTAGAATTAATTATGCTAATTAAAGGAGAACATGATGCTCAAATCTTGAAGTTCAAGATTCGGTTCATTTTTTACTCCATAAGAAGTTCGGCGTTTGCTCTACGTTGTCGTGTTGTGTCTTGTGGGTGTTTTTTACACGGTTTTAAAGCATTTATACTCGTATACAAGCCCAAAGTCTTAATCATGGCCCCACTTGTATAAAGTCATATTTTGACATTTCTTATCCGTTTATGTTTGGAAATCAAATTACCACCTAACCATAGCATCATTATTAAAAGTTTCGACAGATATGTTCCTTTTAGTTTGCTTTTCTAATTACTGCATATTTATACGGGAGGTGATTTGTACATACATTTTTTTCTATCTACCACTAAATATGCATCTGTGTGTTGTACTGTGTGCATCAGCAGGTGTAATTTAGTGATAGATGATAAAAAAAAATATGTGTACAAATCAACTCCCTATTTATATTGCATATAGAGCAAGAATACTATTTTTGAAAATACAATTAATAAGGAGGAATACTAAATCCACACCCATTTTATACAAAAAAATTTCACACTCATATGTGTCAAACAAATAATGGTTGTGAAAAAAAGAAAAAGAAAATGTGATAGATAGTGATTGGTGGAACTAACATGCCACATGTGTATGTGAAAGTTTTATGTGAGTTATGAGTGGATATAGCATTGCTCATTAATAAGACACATTTTACAAACCAAGAAAGGACGCGGTCACCCTTAACATGAAAATTAAGTAATCGGTAATGTTTTTGTTACGAAAAGTATGTATAATCAAAATACATTGTTCAACGCAAAACTTTAATTACAGAGTACTCGTCGTTGTATTGCGCGAGTAACTTACTAGTTATGTATGGAAAGGTAAATTAGTGTTGTGGACTAAAAAAAGAAATAGAAAAATACGATCTTTGCATTTTAGCGTGTCTCGACTACTTTACTAGTGGTGCACTCATGCACATGTTATCTAAAACAAATTAACAGATCCTTCATTTAAGATCTCAGTCTTCAAGCACCAAAAAAATGGACTTCGTTTTGTTAATTATAGACGTGCGATTTCATATATGTAATTTATTCGTTTTCATCTGTCCTTGCATTATTATCCAAATAGAAGATTTATATAAATGTAAATTATGTATAGAAGAAAAGGTAAACGAAAATTAGTGTTAAGCATGTTGGATATTTATTTTATCTTTAAACTGACACTGATATAAAGTTTCAAAGTGTAATAAAAAAATACATGAAGCTCCTAGTGGATATAAAAGTCTTTAATGATCTGTTTGTTTAGTAGTAGTATTACCTCACTCTATTAAGTTCGCAAATATGCATAAAAAACACGTCTGATATGCACAAGTAGCGGGCTTAATCTTTTCAGTTCTAGTATCTAATAATTCGTCTAACATAACTTTTTATATACATTATAGCAAAGAAATGAAATGATGTTATGGTCAAATTATAAAGGGATAATTACCTGAAAGAGTAATGCTACTCTTTAATTTATCTTACTAAATCATCCTTTAAAAAAGTAAAATAACCCAATGCTTGTATCCTAATGGTATCTTATGTTGTGTGTGAAACTCAACAATCAAATAGTTGTGGGTTCAAGTTCTACTTTGGACGTGTGAGATAGATATGTGATGTATATTGTGAGATAGTAAAAAAAGTTGTCGTTCTAAAAGAAAGGCATTTGGTCTAGTGTTATGTGTGTTCCCCACCAATCTAGAGGTTGTGGGTTCAAGCCTCGCTGGAGGCATTTGTGAGATATATATTGTGAGATAGGTGGTATAGGGTGTGAACAAAATTGTCGTTCTAAAAAAATAAATAAAAATTAAAAGATGACAAATCTAATTGGGTTAAAGCCATAAATTACCAACGTACTTTCACTTTTTTCCCGACTTAGGCAAAATGGAATATATACTCCCATTATCACCATCCAAAGTTTACAATTTTTTCAAAGAGAAATCTGCAAATATGCTCCTTGTGGTTTCCCAAATTTGCAGATTTGCTCCCCAACTTCACGAAAGTGCAGGCGGCCTCCCCAAAACGAAACTTGTGTCGCATTCGTGCTCCCTGGCAGGGAGCACGAGTGCAATGAAAGTTTTAAACTGGGGAGGCCACCTGCACTTTCGTGAAGTTGGGGAGTAAGTCTGCAATTTTTGCAAACCACAGGGAGGATATTTGCACTTTTCTCTTTTTCAAAAGTTACAAACCTTCTCAAAAGTGACTTGTGATAAACCGGTTGTAAAGTAAAAATAACATACACCTCATATACTTATCAGGTCATTTTCATTTAACTTTTTTTTTATATCCACATCACCCCACCTCACTTCTCCACCCCACCCCACCTAATTTATTCACAGCACCTACCAATCCACAATCTTCAAAAGCTCAATTGATTAACACAACAAAATCAGAACACCATATATAACCGCAACCCAAATCAAAGGCTGTGAAGATGAATTTGTTTTCATATATAATCACCAGTAGCCTCCAACTCCACTATGACCAAACACAAATCTGACTATTAGCTCCCAGCTTGATACCCAGATTCGACTGTTACACGTCGAGGCTTATTCTCATAAGAGAGCCCAAAAAAATCTGATACACATCCAGCATTATTCGATTGATACAAACCTTATTCTGAATAAAAGTACCAAAAAAAGTACATCCTGACTTATTCTCATAAACCTACCCAACAAATCTGTGTATAAAAACTGCATAAACTAATTTGTGTATCAAGAACCCATCATAAATAAACAACCAAAAACCTACCCAATACCTCTTTGTTTCAAGATCTTTGACACGAAACCCAAAACAAAGAGACCTCATAAACAAATCTGCATGAATGAATTGATACGAAACCCAAAACAATGAAACCCCATAAACGAATCTGTTTTAAACGACCATTGAATCTAACACCATAAACGAATCTGTGTTAAACAACGAAGGACTAGAGAGGGCGTTACATCTTGTGGAGGACATGAGAGCATCTATGTTTTTTGTGGGGACACATTGAATCTGTGTTATCTTTAAGAAGAGCAAATAATCTTGTGGTATTGAATCTGTGTTATTGATGGGCCTTATCCTTATATTAATCAGTCAATTAAAAATTTCTAGGTGAAAAAAGTCAACCAAAGTAAATTCCACGTGGAAAAAATTAATGACACGGAAATTATGAAAATCACGTTTCCTATATTTACCGGTACCAACAAGTGTGGATGGTGATAATGGGAGTATACATTCCATTTTGCCTAAGTCAGGAAAAAAGTAAAAGTATGTTGGTATTTATGTCTTTAACCCAATATAATTCACTAACTATTCTTTTTCAATTTGGTCATTGATCATTCTACTTGGCGTCGTCATATTGTTAGGAAGTACTACCATTTTTCTTACTTAAAAATGTATATAACTTGACACTTTTTCGAGGGGTTGTGTAGCAAACTTTTGTTTTTTTGCTATTATACGCAAAAACTTATTGTTGGGATTCTAGATTTGATGAGACAAAATAAATAAAAGAATGAAACATAAGGACTAAATCATCAAGATTGGAATTCTACAAGCTGATGGAGAATAGACACATAGTTTTAGTATCCAGAAAAACGTGTGTGTGTACACTGGATCAATGTAGACGTCTAGTTTGTATGGTTTAGCCTCAAGGTCAAGGTAACTTGATCCCTGTTACAAGTGATAACACGATCTATACTGATCATATAGATTTGAGGCTTGGTGGAAACGTTTGGTAATAAAACCTTGTTCAAATAACATTGATGTTCTTTATTTAGTTCGCTGTGCATATTGTTATCATTGTTATTGTTAATCCTATATATAAGTTCTAATCAAACTGAGCTTAAACGATCTAAGGAGTTCTTACAGACTCCACACTTTTGAATTTTAACTTTTGTATATATATTGTTCATGTACAGTGACTAACTTACCTTTCGTTTTTACTGGGATGGTCTAAAATCGTAAGGTTAAAATGGTCCCAAAATACATTTAAATATCGAAATTCAAAAGCTTGAATATACAATACAAAAAACAAATGAAAATTGGTTGCACAAAATGTCAAGGTTTTAGCAAAGCATTAGCATCTTATTAACCTTGAACCACCTACCGTAAAGAGGCAATATGTAGACATCTTATTGACCTTGAACCACCTATCGTAAACATCTAGTGTGTAGATGTGATGTTCAAGAGTATGGGCTCTAGTACATTTAATGTAAAAAGTTGATTCTTACATTCACTTTTTATCTTCAAAGTGTGGGTTTGGTCACTTTGGTGAGACAGGGAAATAGGGGGGACGTAAGCTCTTGTAGGTGATTTTTTTTTGCAAAATAATAATTATTGTATATGAATAAATTAAAATCCATCTTCAACTAATATTTAGGATTGACAATATTACATTTGCAGTGGTTGATACTTGTGAGACCATCTATCACTTGGCGAATAAATTTTAAGATGAAAGCTAAAAACACGCTACATACTTTGTCAAAAATACCAATGTACGCATCCAACTCTGTCAAATACAAATATTGCCAAATTACTTTCAAATTATAAACAATGTACGTAGTATAACCTGTTGGGTTACCTATTTAACCGGTTACAATCACACAATTCATCCTCGTGACGAAGTTTTGTAACACGGTTCATCCTTTTCATTAACGTCTGTTATCATCCGTTTTATACGCTTTCTTTCATTTTTATCCGTTTTAACCGTTTTCATCCGTTTACGTACGGTTTTATAAGCTTTATCCCCTTTTATTCGTTTTCGTCCATTTTTATACGCCTTTATCCGTTTTGGTATGTTTTTATCTGTTTTCCTACGTTTTTATCCGTTTTTATAGATTTTCATTCATTTTCATACGTTTTCATACGTTTTTAACTGTTTTACTCCATTTGTGTTCGTTTCCATACGTTTTATCCATTTTTATTCGTTTCATCCGTTTTCGTCCATTTTTGTACGCTTTCGTCCATTTTGGTACGTTTTCATCCGTTGTTATACGTTTTCATTCGTTATCGTCTATTTTTGTACGTTTTCGTCCATTTTGTACGTTTTCATCTGTTTTTTATATATTTTCATTCGTTTTATACTTTTTCATCCGTTTCATCCTTTATTAGCCGTTATTATACGTTTTATCCATTTTCATTCGTTTTATCCGTTTTTATACGTTTTCATCCGTTTTTATACGTTATTATGCGTTTTTGTACGTTTTGATACGTTTTCATCCGTTTTTATACATATTTATCTGTTTTTATACATATTTATCCGTTTTTATATGTTTTTGTCCGTTTTCATCCGTTTTTATACGTTTTCATTCGTTTTATCCGGTTTTGTAAGTTTTTGTGCTTTCATACGTTTTATACGTTTTCATCCGTATAAATACATATAAAGCGGATGAAAACGTATATAAACGCAAAAAATGTAAAAAAAAGGTATAAAAGGAGATAAAACGTAGAAAATGTAAAAAAGTACAAAACTGCATATAACGGGACAAAAAGGACAAAAACGTACGAAATCAGACAAAAGCATATAAGAATGGATGAAAACGTACGAAAACGTACGAAAATGGAGTAAAACGGTTAAAACAGATAAAAACGGATGAAAACGTATGAAAACGGATGAAAACGTATAAGAACGTGTTAGCCTCAAAATATTGAGTCGAACATGGAATTTTCTGTCCTTATTAAGTATATGTTGTAATAGGCTAGAACGGGAAACTGGACCGCGTCTTAATCTAATATTGTACTAGTTACGGGCTAAAGCCCAAAGTAATCCCGAGCCCAACCCATTAAGAAATACCATTCGGCCAACATAGCCTCTTAAGGCTGGCCCCTATGGAAGTATAAATACCCCTCTCCAAGTGTGGAAAGGGTGTTGGTGCTGGGTTCAGTTCCTGAGCCCTTCAGTCTTTCAGTAGATTTAAACATAAAATCCCCTAAGTGTTTCTCAAGCTGAAGTCTTTCAGTTTGAGTCGCTGAAGTTTTTTCAGCGTCAGCTCTTCAGGTCTTTAGAAGATTGGGAAGTATCTTCACTTCATTGTATGCAGCGGTATAGAAACTGAAGAATGACTCTTGAAAAGAGCTTCAGTTCAGCTTGGTTGAAAATTCCAAGCTGAACGTTGTCTATCTACTTAACAGAAGTTGAAACATGTTGTTTCACTTCTAGAAGGTTTACAAGGCGGGAAAAAGATTGCTTTATGTCAAAAGGAATAAAGCAATCTCATTGGGAATTGTTACTATCTTCCAAAGCCTCGTACCACTCGTAATCCTGATAATGAAGTTGGTTTCCAATAATGTAAGTTCCGGGTAAGTTTCCTCCATTACAGTATCCATCATCCTTCCAACTACATGTTGGACATTTCGAACATCCAGTTTTATAGTTAAAAGGCTTGCAAGTATGTTTAACTAGTGTGGGTTAGGTCCAAACTCCAGCGTTAGTCCATGGCTTCTCATCGACCCATGGTACATCCTTGTTCCATTCATAGATCCATACATCCTTGTAATCTTTATAGGTCTTGAATCCCTCAATGTCCTTAGTAAGTAAGTCTGGATCGATTTGCAAAAGATAGTTAAATTCTTTGAATGCCTCGCATATAGGTGTTTCAAAGTTAAATAAATTAGTGTCGATCCTAAAGACTTCAACAACATCATCCTTATCATCAGAATATTCTTCATCTGTGAGCTCAACTTCATCATCTCCTCTGATCCAGTAAATCCATAATGCTTTCATAGTATAATGATCCATTGTCTTGTAGTTGAAAAACTTTGATCCCAACCATTCAGTAAATGCAACATCAGACGGATCATATCCCATGTCATCATCAGCTTCATGCTCCGAATCATCATCCATTTTTGAGTCACATGGGATGTTAGCAACTTTAACTTCATATGTGAATAAATCATCATTCATTCAGTTTAATCGATTGACTTCATTGTTGAAAACTTCAAGTGATGTATCGCAAGCGAGCGAAACATCTTCGACCTTAACATCCTTAATTTTCTCAAACTCTCCTTTGATAACCTTTGTCATTCTTACTGAAAAATAACCAGAAAATTATCAGTAGAACCAGCGGGAGAAAGGTATTAAAAAAAATTTAGGCTTTAAGTTCGAGAATGGAAAAGAACTTTATCAGATGATTGATACGCCCAATTCAATAGAAGTGGATACGCCGTATTAATTTGTTGAGTGAATACGTTATATTGGACAGAAAGTTGGATACGTCGTATCCGATGGAAGTGGATACGCCGTATCAGGTTATCGACCAAAACAATGTACTGAGAAAAACAATTAAATACGCAAACAATTAAACACACAAATATACAAGTGAACAATTAAAGACAGATATACAAAATTTACAGAATATACAAGAATATACACTAATCTAATTTACACTACTCCTAAGGGTTAGATCTAATCTAATGTTAAAAACCAATTTATAAAATAAAAATCAAGATTAATTTTCACTCTCCGGCAACGGTGCCAAAAACTTGATGTGTTGTTGTGTGGTGTACATTTTTATGATTCAAGTTTTAAATTTATATTTTGCCGACTAAACCAAAGTAACACTTTAACGAGGAGTGTACCCGATCGGTAGTAGTTTCGTGGTAAGTAGGGTGTCGAACACTTGAAGCGAGGTTAAATCTATCAATTTAATTAATATCTTGGTTATTTAATCTATGTTAATTCTATTCTATTCTAAACCTATGTCAGTCCTAATCCTAATTCTAATTCAGACTGGAAAAGTGGGGTTTTCAGCCTGAGAGACTAGCACAGTTTGGTTGGTGACTACAATCAATTCAAGCACTTTTAACCCACGCAAGCAAATATAACAAAGAATAAAAGATCGTGTCGAGCCAATATAATAAAACTTGTATAACCTAATAATCCGAGTTAGAAAGTTGGTTTGTTTATTAAGTGTAATGATTTTCTTCTCTTGAGGCGGTAATATCAATTCGTTAACACTTAGGCGTTAACATTCATCCTAAGACCTAGACACATTAATTATGTCACAATTAAAGCATCCGCATAAAGCATCCTTATTTGCTGATTATAATCTATCTTAGGGATTAAAGCAATGGTGATCTTGTTAAACCCTAGCTCATAGAGACTTTACCTACTTACCGCTTAATGGCAATTTATACACTAGTAGTCCACTTGTCCAACTATCCAATGGATCAGAACGTTTATTGTTGTTTAATTAATCTAAGGTTTACTTTTTAGTCACACGATCAATAAACCATTGTGCAATATCCAAATTAACATTTAAGCCCAAAGCGTATCCTAGACACAGATTTAGCAGGACAATATTTGTGATCCTATGATTCTAGATGTATAAATCACTATATGGAGAGCTATCCCAGACTCTAGATTACTTGGTCTGTATCACTAGATCTAGTTGAATGATAGGTCACATACAAAAGCGCGTAAACAAGTATAAATTGATAAACATAAATAAGCATTTAACGATAAATCAAGAAATTGAGATAAACAAATACCAAACATTCAAATCTTCATAATAATGGCTAATACCTGAAGGAATTACTTCACACGTCAAAATACATACAAAAGGTAATTATTTAGCCAAGGTAAACTAACTGAGTTAACGAATGATACCAAAAACTGAACGATTACTAAAGTATATGGAATTACACGATGCTCCGATGGAATTGATAGCGTTGCTCGACCTCTTCTGCTCTTTTTCTCCTCTGAAAACCGACTTTTATGGTTTAGGTATCGAGAATATGATTTAGCACACACAAAACTCGTTTTTGAGTTTTGTATTTATAGGGTCTGGATGTCGGTTCGATATGACGTTCCAAGAGATTAGATACGGTGTATTGGAGTTTCTTGAAGTAGGGACTATGTTTGATATCTTCCAGAATATTCACATACTATATCTTGAATATGGCGTATTGAGTTTCTCTAGATACGGCGTATTGATCTTCATTCCTTTGTGGTCTTTGGTGAAGTGCAGGAACAGAATATGCCGGTAATCTCCTTAATGGAGTACGGGCGTATTGTTCTCCAGAATAGTAATATTTAAAATATCTTCATTTAAGCTCCAAAATGCGCGCCTTTTGCTAATATTCACCAAGTACTCCATAATTACTGCAATTTTCAAATATAAATGATTTAAGTAACAATTCTTTGCAATAACTACACAAAATAGGTTAATAACATGGGATAAATGATGCTATAAAATAGACGTTGTTTGATGTCATCAGCTCCCCTCCACACTTAAGTTGAACATTGCCCTCAATGTGATAACTGATAACTAGAAAATAGGATAAATTAAGGGAAAACGGTACTTCTCGGGGCATAGGGAAATGTATAGGTGCGAGAGGGCTATCCTTGAGCATATTCCATAATTTATCAGATTTGAGCTATAATACCTGCATAAAAGTAAACACACAAAAAGAGAATATTTTTGGGTTTTTTTAGAGAATGAAATGAGTGAAATTGTATGGAGGAGGGACTCCTCCACACTTAAGTAAAGCACATGTTGCCTCCTAAGAAGCGCTTAATTTTTAAGAGAGTCGTTAGCTAGACTCCTGCTTCTGGAGTTCATTCTTTCGGAAAGAAGGGAGTGACTGCTTCCCTTTAGTCATTATAATCTTCTTCTTCATGATATATCTTGAGTCGGTGGCTGTTAACAATAAACGTTTTTTATCTTTTCCATATAGTTTAACATATCCGAATGGATATTGATGTTTTACTATGTATGGTCCTAGCCAGCGAGATATGAGCTTGGGCTGTTTGAATTTATACTTTGAATGAAAGAGCAACACTTTGTTTCCGAGTTTGAATTTTTTTCTCATCTTGAGTTTCCTGTCATGCCAAAGTTTGGTTCTTGCCTTGTATAGACGAGAGTTTTTATAGG